>JASANF010020950.1:0-28584 GCA_030248245.1 Trissonchulus sp. WLG1_4
TACAACTGTATACTTTGACTCCGGAGTTAAGACTAAAATGACTCCAACTCCGCTGCTTGTTCGGTACTATACATCGAATGTGAAGGACTGATCTTGGGCTTTTTTGCGGGCCCGTGGCTTAATTCTAGGTAATTCGGTATACTGAAAGGTGACGTGGTATTGGACCACTTTATGATCTTCTGAGTAGGTATGCGACAAATTGCCAAATATGGGCGTGCTATTCAACTAAGTACGAGCCCTGGAGTACAAACATTACGGCTGAAGGGCAAATGGGCATACGGAGGAACGGAAAAAAGTATGATTTGCTTTGGTTTATTTAAGAAAAAAATCAACAAGGACATGTGTATTACATATGTGAATATTATATGGCTATATATTATCTGTTTATATTATATAAACAATGCATTAGTGGAGCGCAGTATAACATTATAATGAAGAATAACAATCATGTAACTTCATACAAATAAAACAGCCGCTCTGCCGTTCAGTTTGTCCGGACCTCCGTTCATCCGTTTGTCCGTTTGTCCCAATGTCAGAAGAAAAGTTTGAATCAACCTTTACAAAAACCGAAAGCGACGGTAGAAATTATGGGATAAATGCATCAACCGTTCTTGTTTTGTCTTCAAAACCCAATTTTCAATCCCTGTTCATGTCGTCGAACTCATGATGGAATCAAATGCAGATTTTTTTGATTTTCAGTTTCGCACTGGGTTGAACAAATCACGAGCATGAAGCCATGAACTAATTCATAGCTTTTGTTTCAGCATGGGCAGATGTAGATTTGGGAAACGGACACGAGAACGTTCCCGGTCCACCACCATGTATGTAACAAACCTTCTGGCATTTTAAAGTGGGTAATCAAAAAGAAACAAGCACGTTTTGCGAGTAAAGTTAATTTTAGATAGATTTCGTTGCGACATGCTCGAAATGCTGAGGATATTCTTCGAATATAAAACGCGGCACCAAAATATTTTTATCTTTACAACTTTTATAACTGAACATGACCACTCTCTGTGTTAAATCAGTTTCTAGCCACTAACCAGCAGTGTAATGGTTAAAACATCCGAAAAACTCGTATGTGACATTTTACATTTATAAATATACTCCATTTGTCACTACAAACAAATATTGCATCTAAATTTGTCTTTGCGAAGACTTCACCTTCACTGCCACAGTAGCGATTTTTTCGGATCAATTTGTGTTCGAAATTTACGTAAATATTTTGAAAAATAGTATCATGGTTAGGCCCTATTGACAATGCATAATATGGAAGCTACAGCTACGCTTTTTTTCAGTTGATATTTCTTTCGTTTTTTTTTCGTTTTTGTTTTCGTTTTCCTTTCATTTTCCTTCAGTTTCTTACTTTCTTTCGTTTTCGTTTTCTTTAGCTGTCAATTTTTGACAGCTTGCCCAGCATGACCTTTGGAGCCGACAAAGGGTCTAGTAGCAGTTGAGGTCAAGCACAAGTGCACTCCAAAATTTTTTCAAAAAGGGTGCCGTCAAATACATAGGTGTTAAATATTTATTAAATGGTGAGTTACTATGCAGTGTCACTTATACATTGTTCAAAATTTTTGTCTGCTAAGTCTACTTTACAGATTTTATAAATTACGTCGATTTTTAAATTTTCAGGTTAAATTTGTAACTCTTACTTTTTGTACTAATATAAATCTTATAGTACAAAGTTCCTGTCAGAGTGTCAGCATTGTATCAATTCGTGCCAATTTATTCCTTTTATTTTATCTCAATGTACGGTTAAGTTTGCAAAACAATACATATATGTAGCTAAATAACAACTAACTAAGGTCTACTTAAAAGTGACACCCCCCGCCATGTAAATATCTGAATAAACAAGCAGCATGCAGCTGCCTTCATTTGTTTACTGCTCGTCAAATTTTTCAAAACTTTGTTGCGCAAGCCGAAAAAGTTGGCTTCGCTTCAATTCACTTTCGTTTTCGTTTTTTTTTTCGTTTCGTTTTTGTTCATTTTAGTGTCTACTGAAAAAAAGCGTAGCTGTAGCAATCGCGTGCCAACCTCAGCTGCAGCGTTGGCAGCCGCGTACGCCCTGTTTGGTGAATTAACTTCATACTTTGTTACATAATCAACATATAGACTGCTAAAATCGTGTCCTGGTACACCATTTCTCTGCTTTTATTTTAAAATTATTTCAAATAAAGAAAAAGCTTGCGGTTCCATAGAATAAACTTTTTTTAGTGGAATTCAGAACTTCTGTATGCACTTAGTTATTCAGATTATAGGTAATTTCACGAAGCTCAGTGACATCCAAGGCCGTACCCGCATAATTAGCAATGGCATCTGAAGTCTGACATGTACTGGATTCAATGCACTAATAAATAATCTACGGAACATTGTCGTAACAGGTTTTGTCGCAACATTACTCAATGAGATTACATTCTTGTAGACGAACATTTCATGTATGATCTGACACACGCTCGCATAAGCGGCGTTGGAAATAAGCAGTTTAATGTAGCTACATACCTACGTAATGCATAATGTTTGTCTGCGTAATGTTTGTGCATATAATGCACAAACTGATACACACGCCCACACGGTGTATTCCACTTGTGCCGATTCCACTTCTGCCGAACAGGATGTCAAAACTCAAGAGTGGAATTGTGCCTACTTTAATCCGGCAAAACTCAGAAGTGAACCTCTGCCGAAAATTAATCTGAACAAAACTCAGAAGTGGACTTCTGCCGAAAAGTAGTGTAATATATTTTATTTAACTATCTATCTATTATATATTAACTCTACTGAACCTTAAAAACGGAATATTTAATAAACACAAACCAGTACATTTATTCATATATTTAAGCAAAAAACACCATCAAAAATTAAATCACTGCTCGAATTTCAAAATATGGCCACAACAAACCAGGTCAGATTTCGTTCACCGCGCTGTAGTTGAGTCTTAGAACGATCAATGCGGTCGCTAACTTTTCGGTACTTGACAGGACCTTGTGGAGCTGTATCCGCATGTTGAAGCAACTGTATCTGTTGCTCATTTGCAGCTTGTTTGCGTTACAACTCAAAAACCAACTCGTAAATATTTGGGTGAGCTTTGCACACAATTTTGCTAGTCTTGGAACGATCCCTCAAAATGATTATTGGTACGCAAACCAGGATTGGTAAAATTATTTCAGATATGACGCGAAAATTGGGGCTGCACTTCATCATTCCAACTAGATGTCAAATAACGCATAAAATTGTAGGCCGGAGCATGATCGGGGGTAATATCGTGGACCAGTTGAAGAGCTTCATTGATGTAATCAAGTGAGACGAGCGGGAAAGCCAGTGCACGTCGCAGCCATTTTCGAACGTCTTTAGACTCGTTGTACAAACCTGTGAGACCCAAAATTTGAAACTTGCGCTAAAGCGCCCGTGCAAAATGGAAAAAAAACAACCACAAATAGCAGAATCGGGAAATGCAGCCACTATGCCTTTTTGAGACGTCATTTTAAAGTCAATTTGAAAAGATTTAGGCGGAAAATTCACACCGATATCAGCACAGTGAGTTTTGATTTTGTTACACAGAGGGGCATAGGTGACCTCAGATTTTTACGGTAAAAGGGCAAAAACTAGAGGCACAATTTGACCCATATATGAAGCATGAACTGTGTACAACTGAAAAAACAAGTTCGGTGCTACAGGAAAAGTTCCATTTTGAAACACAACACAACACACAAAGTTTTTGTGAATTTTCAGTGGTTGAGAACAATAAGATCTTGTCATCTGCGCCGTCAGAAGCCGGCAAGAACGAACGTTTGTCCAGAGTTAGACGCCATTGCCCCTGGATATCAACGTAGGCACGGTTTTGCGGCACTGGAGGAAACACTTTCCGTCTAGCTTTGTATGCCGCCGACTTGATGGAAGGAAATGTTGGCATGTTAACGGCTGTCTCATTATCAACGTCATCTGCAATATAAATAGCAAAAGTTTTGTTACATGTATGTATTAACTACAATAACTTCAGTAGCTGTAAGTTTAGTAGTACAATTGAACCGAAACATCTTGAACCGAAATTTTATATAGTATAGTACAGTATAGTATAGTATATAATATATAGCGAATAACCAACAATAGCTAATATTCTTAAATGCTAAATAAGTCGTTATTGCATGACTGATTTAAACACACTTGAACTAAATGATTCCGATAAATGCTGTTGACAGTTTTGATTGGATTGGAACGAGCATGCTGTCGAATGTTTCTGCCAAACTCATATGCTGCAATCTTGCCAAAGTTCTGTGCATGGTTGTGATCTGCTCGGCCAGAATAGAAGTTTCCGTTATGAAGGACAACTCTGGCAGGGCAGCGAGGGGTCTGGCATTTCCAATAAGCAACTACTTCGGTGCATCGGTCAATGCGATATAAGTAACCTTGGTACTGAAGTAAGCGGCCGCCACGCTGACCTTGCACATAAGCAACAGGGTCGTCAGCGTTCATCGTTCTGTAAAGTGAAATGATGAACACTGATAGAAAACCTGTTTTTTATAGGGCTTGAGCAAGGTGTGGGGCCGCCGACACGGCGTCTATTTTATTGCTGACATAAGTCCATGAACAGTTGGTTGGTACTTTTGCAGGTGCGTTAACAATGCACTGCAATTTACCTCTCAACGAAACTTCACTATCATGTATTACACATTTCATTCATTCAATCTATTATCCACTCGAAAATGTTTGATTTACAACCTAAAGTGAGTATTTGAGTATTTAACATTTCTATTATTGAGAAATTAACTACACACATAAGTTGACAAATGAGTTTTGCTCATTTCAGCACACTTCAGTTAGTTAAAACTTCACAGTTTTAGTCAGAGAAATTATAGGCAGAAATCCACTTTTGAGTTTTGCACAGATTAACTTTCGGCAGAAGTCCACTTTTGAGTTTTGCACAAATTAACTTTCGGCAGAAGTCCACTTTTGATTTTTTCCTTACAGGCAGATTTCTACTTCTGAGTTTTGCTAAACAAATAGCGGTGAGATAAAAGAGTCGGCAGAAGTGGAATCGGCATTATTGCACTAAACCGCCCAGACAAACAATGCTTTTTCATGACTTGTCTCCAGTTTTACAGTAGAAGTATATACAATCATAGAAGACGATTGCACTATAGTATATACCGGCGGCCTCAAACCCTAAAGGCCTATTCACACAAAGGCGCATTTTGCTCCATGGCGCATGAATGGGCCCTCGAGCGGGAGCATGAGCTGGCGCACACGCACACTGCGTACTGCATTGTGGTGAAATAATGTAGCAGGTAGTGTGAAAATAGAATTCGCCCGCTCATGGGCCCGTGTGTGAATAGACCGTAAGCCTTAGCCTGAAGTCTGGGCAAATATGGCAGATGAACCTGAAAGTGTGCAACCGTCACAACTGTCAAACGACAGGTACAAAAGATCTTTGATCACACATTTTAAGAATTCCTCCCAGATATTAAAGCTAAGGACCCCCGTCAAGAATGTGTGCGAAGCTTGTTACCAAATCTACGGATTGTACGTTAGTGCGAAACTACGTTTCCTAACGCAGGTGATTCTTCGCTTGGAAATTGAGTTTTTACACAACTTACGTGAATTTAAAGTAGCATGTATATATGTACTTTTATTGATTTGTGTGTAGATGCTGCAACTAGAAATTTTATCAAAACTACGAAATTGGATACGATCAGACTACATTCAGAAAGTGAATGTGTACATATTTTAAAGGCGTAGCTACGATATATATATGAAACAAAGCTACGGTTAGTCTACGCTTTAGATCTACGCTTAAATATAAGCGTAGACAAACGTAGATTAAAATTAATCTACGCTGGTAATTTTGACGGGGTTCCTAAAAGACTGATGTTCGAAGTTTGGATTTAGACGCCTAATCTAATAAACATAAGCTTTAACGTTTAGTATATACTTTACAAACAGTTAGGATGTAAAGAAAACTACTTCGTATGTAGCTAATTTTTTCAGAATACATAGGTATTTTCACAATCTCACACTTTTTGTAGGTATTGCATACCAACTTTACACAATTTACACTATTGATTGATTTTACACACACACACTACCGAATCTCAAGTCAAGTCCAAGTGAGCCGAATGAGGTTGTTATGATGAATGGGGGCTTTGCGAAGTGTATGGAATCACTCTACGCAATTCCTTACCCTTTACGTACGAGTAGCTTTATTCTGCTAAGTAGAGTTGTTTTCAAATGAAAATTAAACTTGTCCGACGCCGTTTCATCATCCGACGCGCCGGGTTTCATCACCGAGGCCGTCGGATGACATGACATGAGTTTCACAAACGGTGGTTTTACTAAACCATGGTTTTACGTACGTTTTAATATGATTTGCACTTAATTTCATAACGAAATATCGCCTGAATTGTTACGAATTTCGTAGATTTTCTTAAACCATGGTTTTATGTCAGCTGACATTTCTGCCAATCAGAGACCTGCTATGCTGCAGATTGGAAATTTCAACTGAGCTAAAACCAGGGTTTAAGAAAAACTACAAAAATCTTAATGAATCCTTTCGATATTTGGTAATGAAATTATGTGCAAATCATATGCAAACGTAAGCAAAATCACTGTTTTTAAAACCCACCGTGGTGGATTCCACCCTTTGTGTTACGGCTCAATATGAAGTCGCATTGTCATTAAAACCAACTTGTTTCAGTTCGTCAAGTTTTGGACAGAGGCTCTACTTCGAGTAATGGTTACTTTGCTCTCCAAGGCTGCATATATTCTTCGTGGGGGATCGAGCGATGGGTGAAGGTGTTCCACAAGTGTGGTCTTGAAAGGGAAAAAGTGGTGGAACGCTACATTCAGAGGCAGTACAATAATGATATACACGATGTGGGCGTGATAAACTTGGAAAATTGAAGTTCTATAAGTTGGATCCCAACAGTGCGTCGGATCGAATCCACCTTTCATGTGGAAATGAAAAATATCACAATTCTTTTTTTGATTTTTTATGTAACGGTTTCGAAAGGTCAAGTTTGCTCGAAGTATTTGATTTATGCAGCTTATGTAATTTTGAATTATGGAAAATTATAAGTCTGACCAAAAAATGTTGCACACTGACACAAAAACATTCAATCATCGAATGAACACATTTCAACCACCAATGTGTACATGAGTTTTCTAGGTCTTACATAAGTTTTAATTTGACTGAGTTTTGTGTTTACCATTTTGTTGGTCGGACTTTATTTTTAGTGACAATTCATACTTACAGCCTAATGCCAGTTTAGCCTACAAAATTTACTAAATAATCACGCCACTGATTATGATCAGATTATGGCAGAACGGACATACTGCTGTAAAGTATGAATCGACTATAATGATTATTGATTTAAATATTGATTTGAATATTTGTCTAATTCAAATTAATCAGACCGCGGCCTTAAATAAAGATTAATTTAATAAATATGAAGGTTGGAATGGAATGCGCGATTTAAAACGTCTGTACATTCAGTTTTTATGTGACGGCTATATTTCTACAGTACCGGACAAAATTACCCACTTGCCGCAGATTCGGAGTCAAAATGGCGTCGGAGACACATGATTTCGGACTTCCAAAGAGCCTTTTTATAAATTATATTAACTGGATTAGATTAACTAGATTAACTTTAATGTCATTAACTAGATCTCAATTTAAAATTGACGACGACAGGTGATGAAACTTTGTACAAAGACTAAACCGTGTCATCTGCATTTCACAGCAAAATTTTATGAACTTACATAAGTTAATCCAGTGTTGAGTTATGAAGTTAATCTAGTTGATCTAATCCAGTTAATATTAACTTATGTAAAGTTTCTAAGTCAAAGCATAACATATGTGCACTGACTCCGGACTCAACCGACTCCGACTCCGCTTTGACTCCCGGAGATTGTAGCAAGTATGTTGGTAAATTTGGTCAGTATTGTCTGTACCTTCTCAATTGATTAGCGCATAATTTCATTACAAAATATAGCCTGATTCGTTGCAAATTTTGTTTTTTTATTATCATAAAACCTGGTTTTAGCTCAGTTGAAATTTCAGCAGAACTAAAACTTTTTATGCTGATGGTTCGAAATTTTAAACTGAGCTCAAACCATAGTTTAAGAAAATCTACAAAATTTGTAACGAATCAGGCTATATTTTGTAATGACATTATCTGCTAATCATATGAAAACGTACGCAAAACCATAGTTTCATAAAACCACTTTTGTGAAATCTACCCAAGGTTTTCTCCGGGCTGACCAACAACCATGTACAGTACCGACCAAAATTACTTGTTAAGCCTACGAACCAGATAAGACGTTGACTTATACCAGTTCATTTAGTGTTCATTTGGAGTATTTTGTGCTCAGAATCAAGTGACTCCGACCCCGCTTTGACTCTGAAGTCTGTAGCAAGTAACTTCAGTCGGTACTGTAAGTACAGCGTTAAGATGCCATCCTCAGCCCAGGGTACGGGCATTCTAGCCCACCTCCAAAGACGGTACAGACGTAAGACTGCTATCAGGAGCCAACCCTTTAAAGTTTAAACGTCACGTGACAGGATTGTTGTGGGAAGGCAGGTCCCACTTTTTAAGCAATAAAAAGCGGCAAAAATCAAACAGGGGACCGTGTGTCGACATCGAGAATGTTACCACTACACCACAGCCCCAAGTTTTGGCCTATATCCTGCAATTATTATCAAAAACACTAAAAACATCCCAACAAAACTAGGCTCTATACCTATACTAGGTATACTAGGCCCGGTTCATACTTGTCCTTGAAAGCGTAGAGACAGGGACAAAAACAAAATTCTGGCAGCTATTACGAAGCATTGACAAAATCGTTTCGACTAATTGTTTGCAATTTGCATGCAAGCTGGCCTTCAACAATACTATCTTCCCAGAAAAATTGCGTCATTTGGTCAGATAGTTCTCTTGGAATTGCTGAAGGACAAAATGATAGGGACAAGGACAAGGGCGAGTATGAACCGGGCTTTATACATACCTCGGTGTGGACAGTATACCGCTTATCTCACACCAAGCATGTGTACGGTAGAATTGAAAAACACAACTGTAATTACTATTCGCGAAGGATGAAGCTCGTTGTAAGCCGATGTAGAGGGAACTTTTTGCACAGTACTGTACATATAGAAAGTCTATCTTTTACAGTCTACTGTTATATATGGAATGTAGTTATGTAGACCGTAACCTTCTTACAAATTATCATGATAACAAAGACAAGCTGTTGACTATAAGTTTACTGTTGACCATTTCATAAATGAACTATATAAAGCATCACATTCTACAATATCGGTCAGCGTTTTCAGTTGCAGTACTGTATTTGCTAAAATTAGACGAACATCATTTTGTACTATTTTCATGTTTCACGTTAGTTTTACACTTTTATAAACACATTTTTGATTTACAGTATAATCTTTATATTTGAGTTAATCTAATTCAATCAGTTTCCACCGACATCTGAGGACCAATTCCTAAAATGAATTAAACGGATTAGATTAAAATTTGTTTTGTATCGTAATATGTAAGTCATCTCAATCGTACGATAGACTAACAAAATTTTCTGCACAAGCGAGGGGTGCTACAAACATTTACTACGCCAAGTTTCGTATAAATTATTAGCCGATGTCATGAGTTAGTGTCAAAACAAAATTTAATCCAATCCGTTTAATCCATGTTAGGAATTGGCCCTAAGAGAACTCAAGTTTGCAGACAACATTTAATTAATGACTAGTCACACAACAATTTTGCATAATTTGGTAGATTTGCACTAAAAGTCAGTTACGATTGTGGGATCAAAAATGGGCTGAATCTTGAAAATATATGAAACATGTTTTTAGCGCCAAATTTCTGAGTTCCTATTATCAGCGTTGCATATAATTCGAAAGTTCATTTTTGTGTTACTGTACATATGATATACATGTTGCAAGGGTACCCAAAAAGGAAGAGTATGACATGTCCTAATTCGAGGGGGGTCACCCTCTTGAAATCAAGACGCTAACGTTCTGTTTTGGCCGGAGCATGCTTCCGTCCGATTAGCTATGTAAAATCGGGGAGAGTCTCATACTCTTCCCTAATAACTCTTGTTTATAGTTGCTAAATCAAATAGCTTTTAATTTAGTTCGATAAGACACGTAGCTATGAATGAACTGTCTTTTGTGCAATTCTACCTTTATGCATTATCAATTATCACTGAATACATATCAATGCAATAACAAAATAACAAAATAACAAGTACAATTGACTGGTTTCGTATTGACAGCACATAGGCATACTGTATGTATGGTTGCTGTAAACTGGAAACATAAATACAGATTGGCAAAATACGGTCGGGGCAAATTATTCATTAAAGGAAATTATCGTATTAGATTAAAGTTTAAGATAACTCAAACTTTAGGTAATTTCAGCTTGACTATTATGTATGTATGTACACATATATACATAGCTATACGTAATCTAAATGCGCTAAGTCCAATTTTGGGGAATACAAACTAAGGTAAGACTTACTTAATAGACTAACTAATTTTCTAATTTCTCGACGCTACAACTATATTTAAAATTAATGAAAAATATTAATGACAAACAGAAAATCACAATAATCAATAATCATCAGTTAATCAATAAAACTTTCACATACAGATGCGGTAAAGCAAAATTATGGTATTTACAACTTAAAAACAAAATATCCAAAGAACAAAAATGAAACGGATATCATACATAATACCGTACACCACATAAATGTTCATTTCTGGTGAACATATGTAGCTTAACCTAATCCGAAAATTTTAGACATTTGGTGAAGTCTTAATAAATATTTTAATCCGCTTAATCCAGTTTTAGATTAGGTTAACCCAATCTACCGTAATGAACAGTTGGACAGATCCATAGAGTAATCTCATAAGTACAGAAAAAACAGTAAAATGCGAAAATATTGTTTTATGAGGTCAATTGGTACATAATTGCACGAAAAAAAATAACGATTATCCAATTATCCATCAGTGATGCAAGTTTTGATCATTTTTGTGGAATTAAAAATCTAATTACACTAAAAACCTCGATTTGTATTAATTTTTTATTTCAAGTTGAATCAGAATTTTTACTAGTTATTAAAATAACTTATATTTCACTTCCTTATTCCTCAATTCTTTAACCAGACCTAGCTTTCTGAATCTCACAATTCACATCACACACAAACATGAAACAATCCCATAACAATCACACAATATAGGCCATATAAGCTAAGGGTAATAAGGGGAGCATTATGTTAATCACTAAGCACGCTAGCATTGTGGCCCAAATCAGATAAACCAATGGTTGCTGACCCGAAGCTGAACTTTTGACCCCAGGGTCACGCAAAAGGTTAGCTTGAGGTCGGCTGGAGGGTGCATCAGACATTACAAGTTCTGACAACTTTTTCACGTCTTTGGTTTTCAAGTCTCCAAGGTGACAGGTTCGAATTGTCGCATGGGCGGTTCTACCCATCATGGTGTAGGGCTGATTCAAAGGATCCTCTATAATACACAATCGCCCGTAGTTGAAACCAGGGGACAACCGTGGAAACTGAATTCGCAGAGATTTTGGTTGGCTTAGAATGTAATTTTCCACCGGGGCGGAGCCGTGTTCGAGATAGGCTCGAATCTGCAGGGGAAAATCGGCATCGACGTGGATTTGAAATTCCATACTCGATTCATCAATGTTGGAAATTTTGTAGTCATTAGCGATTATACTGGATTCAGACTTTCCGAACTTATCCAGGGTTCTGGCTAGTCGGCAGATGGTACTGGTATTGCCCAAATTATGCCTTCGTACCACATTATCGAATTCTATGCATACATAGTACCAACTTTTTTCCTGTAGACCCTCTAGCATTAGCATATTGTCAAGAATATCCTCTCGGTAGAGCATTTTGTGTACCCCTGGCAGATTGTCACGTAACGGTAGTGCCATGGCATAAATTGTGGGCAGGCGGGCCGGGTTTAAATAGTGAGACACAAAGTCGGAGAAAAATACAATGTGAAATCCGTGCTTCAAAGGATCGATTAGGCTTATAGCTTCGACATCTACGAAAACTTTCGGAGCTAAATTGTTCGACAAAACGGGCGTAAATTTCGTCACCGCGATTATAATCGTCAAAAATGACCATAAATACATGGTTAAGTTGGATATTGGAGCAAAAAGAATCAATTATGCAAATGGGGTTGGATGTTAACCCACTCCGGTATAACGGAACATGTTGAAAATGGCGAGGGGAGGTTTAAGATAGAGAATAGCGAGAAACTTTCCTGAAATAGAATACATTACTCCATTAAAGCTCTGGCATATACCTTTTAATTGACTCTGATATATCCTTTTGGAAGATGTAAGCAAATATGGAACTCTAGTCTAATGGAAAGAGATTTCTGCTGTTTTTTTCTGGAAATAGAAAATTGCCTAAAAAGCGGATTTCCGGTAAATGTTTTTGTGGAAATGAATATGGTTTGATTTTACATAGCACCAAATACTGGATTATAATTTGGATTAAACGGATAAAAATGATTAAATGATAATGTTAAAAAATTATGAAAAAACTTTTCGAATAAGGAATGACTTTTGAAGCAGCTGTTATAATACAGAACTGAAATGAAAAGGAGTTTCTTAAAAAGGAGCTCCTGACTAGCAATTTAAATATCTTATTAGACATTTTATTAAAAATTTATAACAAAGTGAATAGCGTTGAAAAATTCGTCAAAAAAGCATTTCTGAGATTAAAAATTGGAAAGCCTTTTCACAGATTACTGATTGTATTTTTATGACACTTTTAGCCAATTTTTATTGTGAAAATTTGATTTTGCATGCTTAAACACGCTAATGAAGTTAATGAATTTACAAGTGCTTAAGATACACGACATTAACACCCTTGCGTGTGAACACTTTTTAGTGTGATAAAGTATGATGTTACAGGAATAAAAATCAAGTACATATACGGTATTAGATGTAGGTAGACAACTTATAAGCTAAATAAACTGTTCATACATACATTACATACCGCAGCTAAGATGTACATTTGTTACTCATGGAAAAGATTTTGCCATAAAGCGTTAGATTGTATGTATTTTGGCAATTAAAGTCTGACAAAAAATAGTTGCGCCACTTGAGAAAACGAAACGTGTGATTTCGTTACAAAAAGAATAGATTTTGACTATCAAGAGTACAGCAAGTAGTTGCAAAAGTAATGTTACTGAAATAAGTAAGTGGCGCAGCTTTTTTATCACATTTTAGAAGTACAATGTAGGGCTTACGAGACTTGGGGGCTGTGGTGTAGTTGTTAGCATTCTCGACGTCGACAATTTTTTATGTAATCTGTCACGGGAATATAAGCCATATAAGCCCCGGTCAAGCCATATATGTAAATAATCTACACTTAACTTATAGGCAAACCTAGCTAAGGACACTGTTAGAACTGTCTCATTTTAGATACAAAATTAGGCCCCTAAAAGTACAGTATTAGCAAAGCTGTCGTCACAAGACGTCAATTAGCTAAATTCGTAACAGACCAACCAAAGATTAGACTAGACCCAAGGCAGACCAAAAATGGTACTGAGACAATTTTAATCACAAAAATGCAGCAGGAAATGTCTCTTTGGAAGCACAGCAGCGTTTTAGTCTAATTATGTCATTCTAGACAACCTGGTGCCTTTCGTCACATTTGCAAAATTAACATTCCAGGCTTTGGAGCTGTAAAGAAATTTTCTATTTAACCCCCTCAGACAGGTCGAATTATTTTGTGATGAAAATTACTTTACAAAATGGTGACAGGGTCAAAATGCATGAATGGAAAAGGATAGAAAAAGAATATGCAGAAGCAAAATTGGGAAGTAAAGGTTTTGTGTTACCAAAACAATACGTTTTATAGAGTAAGGAGTAGGATCTAAAGTATAGAAGTGTGTTTCCAGAACGAAATCGACAAGGAAATGGCTGAATGTTCATGAAATGTATGCATAATTGCGTTACCGGAACGAAATCGGTGCAAAAAAAGAGCAAATTTATGCAAACGTGTTTCCAGGGCGAAAGCGAAAAGTAGAATAATGTGAAATCATATGCAGAAAAGCTTCACTACCACCAGCTAATGCACTTTAGTGAATAATTTAAAATTAGTTAAAAACAGCATGACAATTTTGTCGATTTGAATCCAAGCTTATGACATTCAGCTAACCAAAGATGACTCAGTTGGAATTGCTTTCAACCAACATGTGAGAATCTTCAAAAATGTGTCAAAAACATTAAAAGCGTTTTGTCTTAACGTTCGAACTTTAAAGTTATGTACTTATTATTATCAAGAACACATAATGGGAAGAGTATGACACTATTGCGTTACCATTTATATGCTTAGCAATCGCCGTGGTTTATGCGTCGTATAGTATACTATGTACGCATGAACATTAGCGGTCTAAAACAACGTAACAACCTATACAGGTTATAGAATATCTCCTTTAAAATTGTGCAAACCGAAGCATCGGGGTAATTTTTTAAGTAATGCAATAATTTAGTTGTGACCAAAGTTTGGGTCACCATTACTTAAAGCAGTAAAGGCTTAAAGCATTCATAGCGGTATGCTATGTAGTATGTACATCGGTAAAATATAAACTGTTCCACTATATGGGGAAAAACGCTTCCCACGTGGGGTGCCCCATATGATGCGAACTGTCTGATTCGATGGTGCCACATGATACAACATGAGGCCACCATGAGGCTGTCTATGCTTTTAGCAGCATGCGGCACTTTTTGCGGTTTCCCCATTCTGTTAAACTGGCTTAAATGTGTCATACTCTTCCTATTATGTACTCCTATATTCAAATGACAATTTTTTTCAAATTAATCATGTGGTAAAAACAAAAAATAATGTTTTGCATATCTTAATTACCAGATACATAACAACCGCGAAAAAATAACTCACAAGTGTTCATAGAACCAAATCTGAAGCTGATATACTTAATCTAGCCTGAACCTAAAATCCACGCCTACCAGACACCCTGTCACAGATTTCTGGTTCTGAATCCTGCAATTAACCAGGTCATGGTTTTATAATTGGCCCGTTAGGCAATATCTAGAGTCTGGCCTAACCCAAAAACACCCATTTCAAAGGGGGGTCTATTACTAGAATCAATAATGTACATTATATATTACATATAATGTTGAATATGTTATGTAATATGTACCTACTAGAATAAGTAACAAAACAGAATTTGCTATTTCAAAAAACTGGAATTGGAAAATTTAGTTTTCTAAAACCACACCCCTAACTCTACGAGGTCTGTTCTAGACATGACCAAATTTGGGAACATCACCTGTCAAGCTATATAAGAGTGGACTAAACCTAAAATTAATTTAAGAGCTTATGCCGCGTTTAACAGAATAGCCTTTGACACATTACACAATTCCCCCCGCTATAATTAACCAGAAGGAGTCATCCTTTTCAAGACACTGCGTTGGCAATCTGTCTACATCCACTTCAAATTAGGGACACAGAATTGAACTCAAGTGAAGCTCGGTTCAAACTTGTCCTTATCCTTGTCCTTATCGTTTTGTCCTTAGCAGTTTCAAGAAGTCTTGGTCGGCCAAATGAGCCAAATTTTTTTGCTTGAAGAAATTATGTTCAAGTCAACTTCGCATTTAGAAAACTAACGTATTAAACTAAACATTCCGCAAATGCCTCAGTTGACCAAATGTTGCCCTTGTCCCTATTTCTGCGTTCTCAAGGACAAGTATAAACCGAGTTGACAGCTAGTTTCATACTTGTCCTTTTGTCCCTGTCGGTTTGTCCTCATGCAAATCCGAAAAATATACCAAACGAGCCATATTTTTTATGAGAAAGCTTGTGTCTAAAAAAATTAGACAAAACAATTCAGTAACTGTTTAAATCAGATAACGAACAGTTGTCCAAAACTCTATCCCTGTGTTCAAGAGGACAAGTATGTAGGAACCGTCCTTAAAAAGTAAAAAACACAATTCAGAATAGACGACAATTCTGAATTAACATTAAGTAAATAACGACATAACCCAATAATAATAATAACAACTAAATAATGTAACAAAACTACTACTAAATATACTATTCATTACATAACTGATGACAACACCAATAAATATCCAGCCCTTATTTGGTAATAGGGCTGTGTCAGATGGGACACTAATTGGATTAATTGAATTAAATTCAATTGAAGTACTGGGGTTATGAAATTTAGCGTAATTTAGAAACAGCTGTTCGGCAGATCCGAATGGAGTATATGTTTGACCTTGTTTGGCCTGAATTTGATAGAAAAGTGATTGGATAATAGAAAAATTAATATTTCAGATATTTTAATTAATTTTAATATATGTTAATTAATTAATTAATAAGTGGTATTGATTTTTTTTAATAAATATTATTTAATAATATTTAATCAGTTAAATTAGTTTTTTAAGAGTTATGCAATGATATGTATTATGTAATATGTATGTAATAATACAAATAAACGGTTTATATTAAATATTTACTTATGTAATGCATATGTGAATGATGCAAGCTTAAACTATTGATATTTATGATGTAATAATAAAAATAATCTAGTTTTATTATAATTTGTAATGTATAATGGATAAGTTTTGATAATCTGACTCAAAAATTATAAAGTATATTTCCACTATATATGTACAAAAAAACGGATGTTTAATACTTCTACATGAGCAAATTGTTCAAGTATGAAGCAATAACAAAATTAATTCACATAATATTACATATAAATATATATTCCACAAGTTTACTTCAATACTAACCACTTAAGCAGTGTTTATGTATCAACTTCCCGCAAAACAACAGCTTGTCTTATACTTAAACTATCATACTTCCATTAAGCATAAATTGTAAACACAGTGTGCAGAACAATGCTATCTTATCAAGCCAAACGCAAGACTGCTAAGTGCTTCATTGAAACAATAAAATCAAAATTCTTTGCCAATACTGTTCGCTTGCCGTCTATAGTGTACCAAGTACGGCTAAATGTTTGAACGATAATAATAATGCGAAGTAGAAAAAATTTAAATTTAAAGGTTTTTTAAAAATTTATAAAAAACAAATAATAATAAATGGTAGAAAAGTTTAAAATTAAGCAAGTTAATAGATTACTATAAAGAAGAAAAAGGAATAAATAATGACATGGTAAACAAAAGGATAAATTAATGAGTGAAAAATTAATGCACAGTTGGCCTTGGTTTAAAGTCAGCGAAAAGCTACTTCTATAATACGTGCACAGTTGGACTGTACTACGAAATAGGCGAATACCATCTTCTATAGCACGTGCACAGTTACTAGAAAAATTGTTACAACTAAACGATTAAATGATTAGGTACGTCCATAAACAAAATTAATAATAAAAAATTCAACGGATAAAGAATTTAATCAAATTAATTATTTTTGAAAATTATATCTGAAAATAAAAAAAACTCCGACACTTCCAACACCATCTAACCCTTTACTTTATGGAATTTTCAAAGTTGTACTAAGTCCAAGCTCTTTCTGGGTTTTGATCCGTCACAAAAACGGAGCCTGCTTCACAGTGACAAAATTGTGGCAGGCCTGTCAGGCCTATCCACTCGACCAACGGTTCGCTTCACTCTGATAAGCACCTATGTAAAGCATCCTCGTAAAGGACATGAATTTGTGAAACATCAGGCCGACAGGTATCACTACATAGTGTGAGATAGTGCCAATTGTTGCTCTGAAGCAACATTGTGAGTGAAAGGGTGAAGGGCTAAAACAACCTGCGAATATTTTTTGGCTTAATCACTAGCATTTACATTTTTGTTAGTTTTCGCTAGTATTTCCATACAAACTGGTCGTACATAACGTTTAATTTTGTCATGCAAAAAGCTGACATTTTTGGCCAAACAATTTTCTTGACAATACTTAGGGACAAAACGATAGGAACAAGGATAAGGACAAGTATTAACTGATCTTGATGGTACTACAAATTTTAGCGACTAAGCACAAACAGGTACGGCATTCGAATTATGTACAATTCTAAACCACTTGAATTTTAATCTCCAGCATATTAGGAGAACTGGAAAAAAGGAATTTGCAGCAAAGGCGGTGATAGATATTTCCAGGCAAATTGGCCAAGAAAAATGGACCGAAGGCAATTTTTGAGTGGGACATTATTTTTCTCTGAAACTTAATCAAAAATTTAAGCGGACAGAATTGTAAGGGAATTTCTTGGGCTGCCTTAAAAGCATCCAGCCTCTTTTGAATAAATGCTTAGATCTGGTCTAAATTGGAGAAATGGTCATATCTCACTGTCGGCTTGGGTAAAAAATGACCATACAAGGGCGGTTGAAGGGAGAAGAGTTAAGGAATTAGGGATACAATTGTTTTGTGCTGATATAAACGGATTAAAAAGACTAAAAAAGACTAAGATAATTGGCTAAAAACACGAGCGTGAGTATGTCTTGGGTAATTGTATTTAGTAAATTTACTAGATCTAACGGATTGAAGATTAATTTTTTGTGCTAATAATGCAGTAACAGATAAAAAATCACTTGAAATACGTCAAAATTATCTCCATGTGGTGTAATTAACTAAATAATTTTAAATTAAAACTGACTCAAAGAATGACTGACTGATTAAAGAATTGTAACTTATTACAAAACTTATTGTAAAATATTCTTTTTACACAGAATCCTGAAAATCTCAACTCTCACCCTATATCAACTCTAAAGCAGTCCAAAACTTGATAGAAGCGAAACCGAAAGTTTAACAAGAGTTTATTCCCAAGAGTTGTTATCTTGTGAATTGCCTGTCAACATATTTGGCTTAGATTAGACTAATTGTAAGATAGGGCTTAGAGTCCCTAAACTTGTCAAAATGTAAACAACTTTAGCGACTCTTGCCCAATTATCCCCATTTTGGGTTGGGACAAACTAAACTTTTAATACAATTTTGGGCAACTTTTACACTGGGAACAAAGTTTATGCAAACTTTTAATTCGATTTGCAATTATGGACTTCTTTTATGAAAGTTTGAGTTATCTGAGAAGTTTTCCAGCATACTGCGTGTAAACTTTGCATTGTTGAAATATAACTTTAAAGATACTTGTAAAAATGGATAAGGCAACATTGTCATATGTACATTACATTACATAGATAAACAATGTCCATTGAAAATTAAGTGGGTAGTTTAAAAAACTACGAGTTAACCTTGCATTATAAAACTTTAATGATAAGGAAACTTTTAATGATAACCTACAGTGCCGACCAAAATTGCTTGCTGCAGACTTCGGAGTCAAAGCGGAGTCGGAGTCACTTGATTCTGGAGTCAAAGAAATAATTGTATAGTAACACATAATGTATAGTAACACATATACATTATGCACCTAATGTACGAACACATAGTAAAAAAGTGAGCTGTTGAGTAGTTAACCCTTTAATTCCCAGAACTGCCATTTGGCACATCACGTGATGAATACCCAATCGGGGGCCATAAAACTTGATTTGTTCATTCTAATCAGCTGAACTGCAAATTGTTTTTTCAGAAAGCTTAGATCTTTATATTTAGTGGCCAAATTTGAATCTTCTGCCACACAACAAAACCTATGCTTCCATAAGCAATGTGCATATTTAACTTTTTTTCATCGCAAAAGTAGTATTTTCTTCGTGACCTCATCAAGATTTCGGGTTGCGCCGCCAGAAGTCAACTTTGTATGCATCAGATACAGCGGATAATGTAGTTTATTTCTAGCATTCAACTACGGCAGGCGCACAGTTGCTGTGCTCATACTCTAAGATGAGGTACATATTATGCCTGAGCGATGGCGCAATTTTTTCACAAATTCTCAACTTTGAGCGCTTATAACGCAAAAACGGTGCGTCCTAGACAATTAATCGACTGACTATGTTTTGTGCACCATTCATTTCTCTATCGAATGGTGGTTTCGCGATCTCTCTACGATGCACGTAACTCGAGCAATGATCAAAAAATTAGAAGGTGTCAGAATCAGGCTGCCTGGCGCGAGATGCTCTGGGCATTAAAGGGTTAAGGAGGAAATGTTGAATCGCAGATATTGCAATATTTTTTGCCTGGTTGCAATTTTTTTGGTAATATTAGCTTGAAATTGCTCAGTTTTGAGCTCGCGGATCAACAATTTTTGGATTCAGTTTTTCTTATAATAAGAAAAAAGTGAAAACACAGTCATTAACAAGTTTAGAAAAAGTAAGCCTAGGTGGTGTGGGGTATGTATGTTGAGGGTTTTTCTGATCACAGCGTTTATAAGACAGAGAAACGTGCAACATTGACATCATATTTGTCGTAAATAGACTAGAGTATTACGAAATATTGTTTTTAATTTTCTCCTACTAGCAAGTACGTTTACTTACAACACAGTTCGCCTAAGTGGTAGCCTGTCTTGACATGGTCATTTTTTATTCTACTAGTCGCTTTAAAAAATAGAGTCACTGAATTACTTAATTAAATAATAAATGGTCGAAATCGTTACTACCACCTTAAAAATGAAATAAACTAATTGACAGACGGAAGGAATAGTCAAAATTTGCCAACAGCCAGCGAGATAACCCAGCCTTGTGACAATCGGTGATGACAGATAAGCAATGCACCGACCCATCGCTCTTCCAAAAGTTGACACAACAGAGGAAGTTGTTATGAGGGAGTTTGGAAATATTGAAAATACATACTAAGAGTATACGATTCAAGAGTATATAATGGGACCAAATATGATGGGATCAAGAGTACCCCATGGCTTTTCCAAAAGTGGACACAGCAGAGGAAGTTGTTATGAGGGTGTTTGAATTTATACATTAGGAAAATACACGCCAAGAGTATACGATCCAAGTTCCAAGAGTATATAAGCGGACCAAGAGTATACGCTGGAGCCAAGAGTACCTGCATTAAGGGTATTGGTTTTTAGTGTTTTTTTGAATTTTTATATTTTTTAGGATATTTTATTTTTTTTTTTTTTTTATAACTTTTATTTTTTTTTCTTTTTTTTTCTTCCCCCCTTTTTATATTTATATAATTTAATTTTTTTCTATCTCACCACCTTAATTGAAAAACGTATGTAATGAGAAAAGGAGTAAATAAATCCACCAGCACAGATTTATTATAAAAAACATAAACAAAAAGTTGAAAACAATACTGTGATGATTAGAAAAAAAGTAAAACACTTGTGAACAAAATGACATTGTGAGGATTACAGTATCTTTACAGTCAATAAATAATTAAAAAAGTAAAAATTAATAAAATAACAAATAATATATAAACAGACATAGACAGCGCTTAAGTTAAACACCATTTGTGAATCCCAGCCCTAAAGTTTACAAATCATCTTAGAAGAAGCTAAGATGAAATGTGATAAGCGGAAAGTGAAGCCATAGGTGGGTTGGGCCACTAGAAAATACGGGCAAAGTGGTATCTTGCTGTCATGGCCCAATTCTGAAGGGAGACACGCAGAAACAGGTGGTTGCACTTGCACGCAGCAATAGCAACAGCAATTAATGACTTTGCCTTGCAAAACTTACGTGACTGCACGTAACTTAGGCGCGGCAAACGTCCGAAAGTTTGACATAACTTTGCTAGCCTCAAACTAACCACTAACTTTTGCGCACGTGCAGACTTGCGCAAAAGTTTTTGCACTACTTTAAGTTGACCATTAAGTAAAGGTTAACGCAATAAAAGGATTAAAGAAAAGTTTTGCTCAAATCAGCAACTGTAAAGCCGATAATTGCAAAAAAATGACCGCACTACACTCGTGCAAATATTGAAATTGGAGGTTTTATAACAGCGCATTAGTGTAAAATCGCTGTGTTGGAGTTGTGTTGAAAAGTAGTTGTGTATGTGCTAAACTTTGTGGAGAAACTTGATGAAGAAAATATAACTGAAAGTGTTGCTAGAATATCATGATATCTAGAGTCCTATCCAAAAATAGATTAAACAAAGTTTATTAAATTAATATATTATGTTTATGGATATCAAAATCATAGTTCAAAATTAATAAAAAATACTAAATATTGATAACACATCATAAAAAAACAAAAAATGGCATATATGTAAATAGGGATGGAAAAATTCTAAGTAAAAACATGAAAACTGAACAATAAAAAATATAAGCAAAAACGTCAAACCGACATTCTGAAACGGTATCCATTTTTTCTAAAATAAGTGAAATTTAGTGAAATTGCACAGGAAAGCTACAATTTTAACGAAGTCAGAAATGGCTCTTAGGACTTGAAGTGGTGAGTTTTCAATTTCAAATAAAACTGAAAAACTTCTTAACAAAAGTTTTTCAGAAAGGGTGGGTAAATGTTTACAACTGTGACACTTTTTCAAACAATTTTAAAACTTGAAATACTAACGTTTACAAGCACCCCAAAATAGCGTTTCCTAGTGCAATTAAAATTGCAATAGCTTTGTTGCTGCGTTTTATTGCTTTGTTTTAATTGCTAGTAATATTCGGAGGTTTTACAGCAATAAACCCACAAGCTTTGACAAAGGTACACTCAAACCACAAGCCACGTTGGAAAAATTAGGTTCATATTCTGCCGTAGATTTCTACAAATACAGAAAATGTGTAAAAATACAATGCACAAAGAAGCAAAACGTCTGTTTATCGTAAGCTTAGAATCAAAATTTAAGAATATGATGTTACCTATTGCTTATAGCAAACAACTTTTAATTTAATCCATTTAATCAACTAATTATGTAAGTCAGATCAAGAGACAAACTAGGATCATCCGGTATAAACTCGTCATATGTATGTAACTGAGTCTAACTTCTTAATTCAGTGCTAAACTAACCCGAGCAAGCTAGGGCCTAATTCAGTACATTTAAAAGTAAAGGACTGAATTTGATCAAAATGGTGTAAAATATCAAGCTTAAAAATACCATTCCTAAACCTCTGGATAAACGGACTTAGCGTTTAGCGCGCTGCTTTTTAACTAACCGACTGTAGCAAATTCTGGCAATTTTTTACAGCAGCTGACCGAAGTATGTCCATGTGTCGTAAAGAAGCCTTAGGGGCCAATATCAGTAAATTAGAGTGAGTAGATTCTGTTAATTTTCCAAAAAACATTTTTTAGTTATATTTTTGCTTACAAAACTATTTTTCGTGCTTAAAAGTTCCTCAAATGAAACTATTGCAATTGGATATTTTGGTATAATAAAAGGAGAATTGAAAGACAACTCAGTGTACCGTAGCTTCAAAAAAAGAAGAAACATCAAGTTTTAATCCAAAAAGATGTTCACCTAAAAACAACAACACCTAAAACTTTGGTACCAGACTCTAATCTCATAAAGTTAACCAACGCATGACTAATTAACAAAGAAAACGGGACAATTTATTTTTTAAACCAACCACAAAAAGTTTACTTTTTAAATAACAACATTAAAATGTTAAATTTTGCATACAATAAAAGGAGGAACAATATACAATTAGCTCAATCGAAAAAAAGCAAAACCAGACTCTGAAGTCGCGAAAAAACCAGCGACTTTTTGCAGAATTTGCGAGTTGTGCAAAATTCGTCGCGAGTTTTGCAAAAATGCAAGCCAATTTGCAACTGTTACAAGTCGTTTTTCAATCTTGAGTGGACACTTGAGACTTGAGGGATGAAAATTGATGTTCCGAAATTTTTCAGCAACTCGGGTGTGTTATCAGGTTTCAAGTTTCGCAAGAAATATACTAAATTCCAGCACATGTTTGGAATATTTCGCTTCAAACAAATTCTAAGCCGCGAGGCGACCTATGTACCACGCCCTTAGAATTTGTCTGAAGTGCTTGCAACTGTCACCATTTTTGACGCCCTTTTCCGAAGCTAGCAGTCTTTGTTGAATTCAATTTTTGGCCTAATATACAATTTATCTTATTTCAAACCCACAAACAGACAGACAATTGGAATAAAACGGCTGACTTGCTTGGAAAGTGCTTCAAAAATTGGTTATCTAGAGACACAAGCTTTCCGTGACAGTATATGGTAGATATACATGCATGCAGTGCACCCTTATGTTGATACATTTAGGCTGAGATCAAAGTAATAACCTGAAAGTAAAGTAAAATGACTAAAGTAATATTATGATGATTTTAGGACATTATTCCTTTACCGGACTAAAATAGTTATTTATATTATTTTTTAGTTAAGATTAAGCATAAAATCCTGTTTAAACATTAATATATTTCTTTAGTACATACTTTACTTTCTGAATAGCAGAATCGGCATCATTTAGAACTGAAGTGAGTGAGTTAGTGACATCAATGTAATCTAAATCAATCAATCTAATTTAAATCCAATCCGCTAAATCTAGGTTAGGAAAGAAACCAAGCTATGGAAACTATGAGAATTTCTGTATATAACAAATTTCTAATCTGTGAATATGTTAGTATAAAACGAATTGGTGATAAAAATTATATGAATTCATTGAACTTAATTAGTGCTCAATTAAATTCGTGACGGATTCATGATCTGATAAGCATTAAGCATTGCAAAATTATTGCAGTACGAGTACGGCAATTATTAATCAAAGTACACTAGCCTATAAAAGTACAATGTGGGTATTCTACTTGAATGAAATTTACAAAATAATTTGGGACAAATGTAAAAATAAATTTTACAAATACATACAAATTTGTGAGGAAGCCTCAAAAATGTACAAGAGTTAAATAAACTGATGTACATTTTAGACAACAATAAAACCAATACTTTATATTCGGTATATGTTTTGTATGTATATATGTACATATATAACATAATGTACATATATACCGCATTTTACATTTGTCCCGAATTATTTGTTGTTAAAATGCACTCAGAAGCGGCGCTATTGAGGTACATTTTACACAACAAACAATTCTTACTGCTGTAAAGTATTGTTATTTAAGCAGTCGCCTTATCAATAGACTAGAATTTCTTTTGAATGGCACAAAATTACAACTCTTGCAAGTTTTCGCTATGCTAATGTTAGTCTGAGGTTTGGTGTTTCACAAAAACTTCACCGCAACTTTTGTGCAGTGTAGAGGATTGACAGTTTTTAGCATTTAATACTGTCACGCGAAATGATTAATAGAAAGCAAATTAAAAGAAATGAAAAGTTGACAAGATTAAACAACTTATTGACCAGCATATGTATTATGTACAGTACAATCGGGTATATGTTTCACATGCAAATACAAATCCGTTCTAAACAATCAACTGTTGTATCTGCGTGCTACATATTTACATATATGCACATAATATACGGACAATATTTATATGCGGCGGATAAATATGTACATAAATCACAATACAACTGAGTATGATAACTACAATATATAAGAGTATTCATTATGCTTTAAACGCTGAGATCGCATTACATAGAATTCACCATGAAAACACGTGGTCTCGCAAAAACATACTGTATATTTAAGGCCTACCTACTTTTACAGTGCAACTGTACCCAGTGAGCAGCAGACAGTACACATGTTAATACGTTATTTATTAACGTAACGTATAAAGTTAACGTCGTAACTTTGATACGTTCTAGCAATATACAGTACCGGTAAAAATTACGTGCTACAGACTCCAGAGTGAAAACGGAATTCGAGTCAAAATGATTCCGAAGTCAACGTACAATTATATACATACTTTAATTTCGGAATCAATTGACTTCAATTCGGGAGTCTGTAACAAATAATTTTGGTCGGGGTACTGTATGTATATACTACATATATGTACGAAAAATCGATAATTGATTGATCTAGTAAAGCACATAATATACACACAAACAAAGTATTACGCAGGGAATACGGGGGTGCAATGACAAAACTGATCTAGCACATGAAAACTGAGATCTATCCTCCATTCCATTTCACGACATGTGCGCATTTTCCACTTAGAGCGTACTAAAATTTAGGCCTCTATATCTGTTGGGTCCATTATTATTTAATGACCCTGAAAGGGGTCTGCTAACTTCAAAGTTTTAGAGTTTTCAGTCCATTTGTGGCATATGCTTGGGCTGCTAAGTTTCATCGAGGCTGAGTCAAACTGATTTGTCAGTTTTCGAACATTCGAGAGATTTTTTAGATTTTTACGGTAATAAAGTTACATACTTTTACTTCAAGTGGCTGCGTTTAAACATATGAGCATATACTAGCTCAATTGAAAAAAATAAAAAATGCAAAAAACATTACATGCAAAATATTATTCATAAACATGAACGTTGTTCTACATGCAGAAATAATAAATAGAAAAAAACATATACACCTTATTTTAAACATAAATTGGGGATCTAACTGCGAAAAAAACCAAGATAAGCTTTTTGGTTTCAGAAATACAAATAAATGGCATCGAAAAAATAGTTTTTTCAAAGATAACTACATGGTACGTACTCATGTCTCAAAATTGTGTAGTTTAAGTTAACTCAAATGCGTTGCTAACTGATTAAATTGACAGATGCCTTCAAAAATGACTTTCAAAATTCAATGGCTTCATAAATACTCTTTACTACAAAAAGTAACTAATAAAAACATATTATGAATAAAGAATAGTACATAAGTGAATTCAGAAATAATAGGGAACTATACAATTGTATGTGTGTAGCTCACTCGTAAATTACATGAGTAAATATTATCAAACAAGAAGATTTTCAGTCATTTTTTCGTTAAATTACGAAAGAATCACGCCACAGTCTTTATACACTTTTGGTGGCGTGATTGTTTCGTAAATTTGCTGATTATTTCGTAATCGGAAATAATCGGCTATGGTATAAATCGAGTTTAAAGTATTCAGGCTTCGAAATTTCAAAGTTAAAAAAAGCAAAAAAAATCTGACAGTTAATCTTGGTGGTCTAAAACTTCAAACTTCTTCTAGAACAGCAAAGTTTTGACTGTGAAAGCAAAGTTATTTGGACAAGTGTTGGTAAAACAACAAAACTTTGGGTCGAAATTGCTCAAAATGATGTAAAAGTCGGCCTTTTCCAAAATATTTACAAGCCCAGAGTCAATTTAATAAATGTGAAAATTCATAGCCTGACAGCTGAAAACTCGAAGAATTTAAAACATCTACAGTAAGAACTTTAAAACTGATTGCTACATGAACTTTTGAAAGTTAGCACAAGTCTATCAGTTTGTCAAGATTTCTGACTCATAAGGTTAATGTCATGTTATTTTGTCATGTCAATGTTATTTTTGGGAGCGACTTCACCCAATACGCCCCCGAGGTATATAGAATTGCTCTCTCAATTAAAATTACGCAATTCAAAAAAAAACAAAAAAATCTATAAAAAAAGTTTGATGTGTGGAGTTTCTAATTTTTCTAAGACCGATTTGGCTGACAATGACAAAAAATTAAATGTCGATCAGATCCGATTAGATCAACGATACGATTCGATTCAAATAATAATTTGAAAAAATTTACAAATTTCATAGTTGAACTATAAAAAAACCTTTCAGTAGCGTGAAATTTAAACTCAGAAAAATAAAATAATTCAAATAACTTGACGCTAGAAAAACGAATCGTTGTGAAAAAAGTCTCGACGAAGTCAAAAATCAAAAGACCAATTTCCGACTCCAGTTTTTTGACAAAACTTTCTGGGAAAAGTCAAAAAAGTCATTTTTCTGTCGTCGCCGAAAGTTTTTGGGACGCCTGTAAATTTAGCTCGTTTTGTACGGACATAAAAATTTCTATAAATGAGCAATTACTCACGACGGATGCTTTTTGTGCAAAAACTAGTTCGTACAAAAAGTCCTTATTGACTAAAAATTAATTATGCGGTAAATTTTTGGCTGCACAGTTATTTTTATACACCATCATAATATCACAAACTTTGGTATGCACATGTTTTTGTAGTAAAAGTAAAAATTTTATAAGCATAATTAAATAAACTGATCACTATCAATAAAAAAAGTCTAAAAATTTATCTGTTTTCCGCTTACTTAGATACTGAAATTTACTTGCCAAACGTTTAGCCGTTTCACAGAACACGTTAATACTGTACTAACATAACAAAACTACATATATCACTTTGGCACTAATAACACTACAGTACTTTATCGTCATGAATGAAGCTGTGTTACCAGAACGAAATCTATTACTTAATGTACAGCTTGCTAACACAATACCTACATAAATAGACCTGTGTTACGAGAACGAAAGCTATCTAATGCTATATAAAGACAATGAAATCTTTTCAGCCAAATCGAATATTTGTTTACATGGTGTGACCAAGTTGTTGTGTCGTGCTTAAGCGCAGGCTTTCAGAGAGAGAAGCTTAACTCAAAATGGAGGCTCCATTTTCTTTAAGAAAGGAGAAAATTTTGATGAAAAGTTTCCATGTACATATAAGGAGCCTAAAACTTTCTCTTAGCATATAAGCCCATATATATCTCCTTCTAGTATTGCCTATTTTCAGAAGACCAATTTCAAAAGAAATGCTAAAAGTGGACCCTCATTTTAGGCAGAGTGTGTGAGAGAAATTAAATTTTTATCTTATTTCTGCAATTTGTAAGTGAACGGGTCGGTACTGTAAAATAGTGTATCCACTAAACAGTATCAAATAAAATACGAGTATTTAAATGTGAATTTATGCCAT
>JASANF010020951.1:0-64163 GCA_030248245.1 Trissonchulus sp. WLG1_4
TCAATGATAGGTACGCATACATGTTGTTTATATTAAGTTCTGAGGTGCCGAACTATGGCATCCATCAAAATAGCTGTCACAAATTAGCCCATTAGCAAAACTCAAAATGAAGGAATAAATGAAGAAAGAAAGAAATAAATAAATATTTTTAAGAAAAATGAAATGAAGAAGAAAGAAAGAAATAAATGAAGAAAAATTTTCAACTCAAATAAAGGACAAGCTGTATATTAGCGCAAATAGCGCATATAGCGCCTAGGGGTAGGGGGGGTAAAATCTCGTGCTCGTGCACGCTTACACGCGACATCTACACAGCAACGCAACAATACAGACTGAGCTGGCCATAGACAACTGAATATACCTACACGTTTATACAAATTAGTTAGGCAATTAGTTTGACCGTTCCCAATAGTCTATTCACACTTTGCAGTACAGTGAATATATTTTCGTTACACGCCCCCTTTTGGGCAAGAAACGTCCTCGTTTATGCGGCTTCTGACTTTGGGGCTTCTTGCGCGCTCTCAGGCCCTTTGGGTAGATCTGAGGAGACATATTAAAGCGGATTTGGGGGAAAATGGCGGACCAGGCTAACCACATGCAGGTGAATCCGGCGTGATTCAGGCGGAACTGTTGTTGCTCGAGCATCCGGCGGCGGTCCCTGTTGGTTTCGCCGTCGTAGAACACGTCGACGTTAGTGCGCGCCATGTTGATGACCTGGAACTGTGGGACTCGAAAGTGCTTCTCGAATTCTCCTTCGATCTAATCGTTGAACTGTGCGATAGACGGAATAGATGGGTGTGGAAATGGTAGGCTCAATAAAGTTTGAGGGGCTTGATGGAGTTTTTCTACGCGTTTGAGAATGTCTTTCAAGGCATTCCCGTTGGCTTTCCACTGGTTCCATCCAAACTGCGCCAAGCTTACACCGCAGTTGATTATCACAAAACGGTAATATTTGTCTTGATTGGCCATTTGGCCAAGTCGCAAATTTTGCGCCTAAAATGCTTCGAATGTCGCCGTTCTGGATATTTTCAACTTGGCGACGTTGTGAATCTGGCAGCAGGAGTAATGATCTCTCGTTAGGATTTGGATTCATTATGAATCCAGACAAGATCTCACCCAAGTCAATTAGTTAGGCAATTAGTTTGAATATTTCAGCACTTTGATAGAGGCTGTCTAGATCAGCTATGATTATCAGCGCTCGCATTGCCCTCGTCAGGGCTACAATCAGGCGTAGCTTGTCTTGGAGGCATCCAGCAGATCGATCATCAGTTTTAACAAATTAACTTAACAAATTTACAAATCAGTTTTAAACAAACAAACAAATTACGCGCTTGACGCGCGTGAACAGTACCGGCAAGAGCACAACAGAAAGCAGCTTTTATTCGGCAGCGCAACAATACAAATTGAGCTGGCCATAGACAACTGAATACTCTTACACGCACTTCTTATATGCAAATTAGTTAGTTAATTAGTTAGTTTGACCGTTCCCATAGTCTATTCTCACTTTGCAGTACAGTTAATGTCGCTTCGTTACAAAACTACCAACCAATTAAAATATTTGGGTTTTTTAATAAACAATGCAGGTTTCAAAATTGATACCTTTATACAAAAACGCATTGATTTGGCAACTAATGCTAAAACCTATTTGTTGTACTGTTAAGTTTTTGGTGGTGTCGTTTTGTGGCTTCAGGTAGATTACCTAGGTCCGAGACCGAAGTGTGACTCCCCTGACTAGAAGATAGGGCCTATGTCGCTCACTAAGCCTGGAAAATACGTAAACCCTAAAACTACGCTAAATTCTACGCTACCTGACTAAAAACCACAGAAAAACCACAGAAAACCGTTAAGAATATTATTTATTGAAGAAAACAGGACATTTGGGTCATATACAAACAGTCGGGACCGAATATGAAAACAACGGGTCGCAGCCGAAAACACAACCAACCACCCCTAAAATTCGTAACAAAACTGGGTCGCTTTTGAGCCAAGCACTTTACATCAATTTGTCAAATATGAATACGTTGAACATTTGTTATTGTAAAAACTTTGTTAGACAGAATTTTGACCTTTATAAACGCGCTATTCACATTAATCACATTTCTTAGACATAGTTCACAGTACAGATGTGTCATTAATTAAAGAAATTTTGTTTTCTTGTCTTGGAAAATGTCTTTCTTTTTATTTTCTTTCTTTATCAATTTCTTGCAATTTCTTTCTTTTTATTTTTCTTGGTGAAAAACGTCAGCTTTCTTGAAAGGCTCATGATTGATGAAACCTAGTGGATAAGTTTTGAAGTACATACTATAGTTTGTGCGTGTACGTCTAAGCCAGTATTCGCGGTTTGAGGTCAATAAACGTTAAAAGGGCACATATGCCGATTTGATGCTAGGCATCCAGCCGCACTAACAGCTTTCCAGACAACCAATCTATCAAGTTACGTAAGGTTTGGCAGCTGGAAACTGGGCTGTCCAAAATTTCTTTCAGTTTTTTCTTTTTATTTTTCTTGTGGAAGAAAAGTTTATAAATTTCTTTCTTTTTCTTTTTCTTCAAGAAAATGCAAGACTTCTTTTTCTTGTCTTTAAATAATGACTTAGCTGTATCTATTATCAAAGTTTGATTACTTAAGCATGCTGACTAAATTACAGCTAATCAATACATTAGTAACATCTGTTCTTCACTACGGTTGTGGCGTGTGGGGATATTTGTCTGTCTCGGTGAATAAGTTTTCCATTCTATATAACTTTGCTGCTACTTCAATTAAAAAAGTTATGTGAATTTTGTTAAACATATGTTGAAAGTTAAACCCACGATACCATCATTGGCCGTATATGGTGACACTGGTTGTTATCCTCTTGTTATAAATCGAATTTTGGCTATGTTGAAATATTGGTGTAAGCTGTTGGATACTCCTGTTACGGAAATCGGAAAACAATCTTATTTTTCTTTATGTTATCTTGCTATTAGTAAGCCACACATTCATACCTGGGTGACATCTGTGATCAATATTTTAACATGTGTGTTTACTGTTTAACAAATAATCTGTTTAGCATTTTAATATTTTAATATGTGGGAATCACAAATGGTAATAATGTTGGTGATGATAATGGTATTTATTGAGACAGGCCAAACCAAAACTGTTGCTGTGAAGTTCTTGAGCGAATGGCAGCTGAAGTTGAAATCCCTGCCAAGTTTATATCTTTATGTTAAACTTAAAACTGACTTGAACTGGACTGGAAAACGACTTCAAATTAGTTAAAAATTACAGGCACGCCTGCGTATTGGGTCGGCTTAGATTACGGTCACACGATCTTGAAATTGAATGAGGGAGATGGGATGGAAGAAAAACACACAGACTTCCTGGCAGTCAGCGTTTTTTGTGTTTTGTGTAGTCTTGGAGAAGTCGAATCTGAAATTAACTCTGTAATTTCTTGTCCAAATTATGCTGAATTGCGTAAACAGTTTACTACAGACTACTTAACTAATATAAATTTGACTCACCGATGAAGAAAAGTTTGTTTATTTTTGACAATCAGACAAAATACATGTTTTAGAAATTTTGGCAAGTTTATTTTGCTTTTTTGGAAAAAGCGAAAAAGCTAAAGCATACAATAGTAGTAACAAGTAAATTCTATTATCTATCTCAAGCCCTAAATTCTATTTATAATTAAATTTTGTTCTTGTTTTTTGTTTTTACTATTTTTTGTAACATTTTGTGCGATGTTTGCTACCGTATGTTCTAGCTTAATTTTATGATGTTTCATTAGCATAATATGTCTATTTATTGGATTTTTTGCTTCAGTTAAATAAACATTCATTCATACCTGCCTAAATTTTAAATTATTTTTATCTACTTTTCTTGTTAACTACAACATTTACTTAGCCAACATTTCCGTTCTACTGTCGCTTAATTTATTTTTATTATTTCAGTTCTTGTCAATAGTTTTGTGTTTGCCTTCTCACGGCATTATGGTAGTTGGCCAATAAAAGCCTAGGCCAATCCTAAAACTTCAGTCTTAGTTTGCTTTAACACTAGAAAGTGAAGTAGTTGAGTTGCCAGCTTTGAAACTTATTCCGATAGTTCTCTAGTTTAGTTATTTGTAAGCCTTCTATACTTGTATTCAACTTACGGTATTGAAGGACAGGGTACTGGACACTCGCTAAAAAGTCACGCTTCTTTCAGAATTCTTAGGCATAAATTTGGCAACATAACGACGCAGTAGTTTGTTCCGCTTCCTTGAGTTTGTAAAGTGACAGATAGGCTGTCAGCAACTTCACCCACCTAAATTGCTTATTGGCGGTTGGTTTTCTGTGTTTATGCTGTCACGTACATGTGGGCTTTTTCAAGTTCGTCGCTATTTTGAGCCTAAACATTAACAGTTTTGTTACCATAATAGCATCATAGGTGTACATGTGTTCCTGTGTCAATTAACATTTCCGCAGCGACACCATTTATTCTACCTAACAGCATCGTTTTAACAAACCTATTTTGTATCACTTGGTGGTTAGGTGGTCGATTGAATAGAAGCCTCACTCAATTCAGCGGGAGTGTCATTAACCTATTTTTTGCTCAGCACATTCGTCTGGCATTACTGAACTCAGAAACCTTTCACAGCAATAATTTTTCAGCTAACCGCTCGTTTTGACGCTGAAATGTTTCCAGTACTGTCTTCTTGACCTTATCGTTAGGTGGAGACTAACTCAACTCTCTACTCCTGCAGATTTTGTCTGTTCCTAGAAATGCCTGCGTATTGCGCTGTTATGTTCATTTGTTCATTTTATTGAAAAATTCCAAACATAAGCATGAACGCCAGCATTTTAACAACTTAATAGCAATTTAAGCTAAAACGGTTAGTAAAATTAGAAAAATAAACAAAATTATTAACAACTAAAGCTAAACATCTCCATTGTTTAGATTATTAAGTCAATGAATAAGTGTGTTATGTAAAGTTCCTAGCCACTATTCGGAAACACCTACGTTAGGTTCTGTATTCTTTTGTCGCTGTAGACACCTCATTTAAAAATGTTCTGTACCATTACAAACATAGCACCGTGGTCCACCATTCAAAGTCCTAGGAAGGTGGCCCATTTTACCTAATTGCCTTGACTATTCTCGTATATTGTACTGATTCTAGTCCTGTTTTAGGTAGGGATTTTGGCGTGCTGTTATTTTGGCGTAGGAGTTGCCTGCTGTTGCCTTAGCAAAATTTCGTTTTTCGTCCAGTAACAAAAGTACACAAGATCATTCATTAGTTAGTTTGGTCAGTTCTGTTCTGTCAACTGAAGCAGCGCTAACTGCTTCATTTGTCAGACTTGTCGAGCGATTCGCAACACTTTTGTGTGAAGTATGTCTAACAAATGTGAACAGTGCAAATAGAGTATTACAAACAGTCAATGTAGTCAATATACGTATAGAGAAACTTTCAGATAATAAACTGTCATTATATTCATATTTCTTCAAATTGATGTGAGTGGTCTGGTTTGTCAAAAATATAATTTTGTCACGAATTTTCACGACGGTCGGTTATGTTATTTTCGGCTGCGGTCTTTTATTTCCGTTTTGCCCCTTGTCTTTTGTATCTGCCCCAGTGCCCTGTTTTCTTTAATAAATCATTTTTTACACATTATTACGTAGTGTTTTTGTGTTTTTAGGGTAGGTAGTTAGACCTTCCAGGTAGGCTTAGCCTTAGGGTAGTTTTTCGGATTAGTGAGCGACGTAGACTCTACCCTTTGGTTAGGGGAGTCACACTTTAGTCTCGGACTCTGGCGATTTTCCTGATAGCCCCAGAGGCACAATATAAACTTCTCTTCACACCTGATCTCTAGCGATTAGAACAGTTGAGTCAAAGTCAGATGATCTAGCGGTGAATATCAATTACTGGGACTGCCTTGGCTTTTATCTGTTAACGAAAAATTTATTCATATCACATTTACTGTTAAGGTCGCACTCAATGCAAGGCACTCTGTTTTGCTGAAATTTCAACGGACCTAAACCAATGGTTTAAGAAAGTTTACGAAATTTCTATCGAATGATTCGATATTTCTTAATGAAGTTATGTGCTAATCATGCAGAAGGTACGTAAAACCAATGCTTTAGTAAAATCACATTTGTAAAATCCATCCTTAGAGTCTTATTAACTGTGATCAAACTGTGAATTTGAACAGTGAGCGTTGTATCAAAGCTTAGACGGTTGTCATACTTAGCAATGCCTGGCTTTGTTTTGACGCGCACCAAAGGAAAGTCAAGCTAAGTGTTGCAAGGCTTTGAAAAAAGCGATGGTTGCTTTGAATGTGAAATTTCTAACCACTTGCTTTACTTTGAAGTGATGCAACGCTGAAAAGCAAAATCAAGCGTCAACACTAAGCCGAGCGTTGCAAATTTGAATATTGCTATATTTTGGCGCGCAACAATGGGGCGAAAATATCTGCTCTTGATCTAAAACTCAAGCAGTTTCAAAAAAAGCGACTGTTGGTATGTTCTACCAGTCAACAAAGAGCGTTTCTTGCGAGGCAGTTCTATGACCTTGTTCAAGATTTACGCCTTCGGGACCTTGAGTTTTTTGTTGAAAAAGTTATGTTGTTATAATATGTTCACTATATTTTTAAAAAATACGACTTAATTTTAAATACTTAAATTAGGTACCTGAAAATAATTATAAGTAAAAACTGCACGTAAAAGCGAATATAAGTAAAAAACCTGTACGCTGCAGTATTTGAACAAAAACTAAAGCGGTTCAAAGAGCGGCAGGTACAACCAATTTCAGCTCGCCGAGCTTTGATGCGTGTTGAAAAAATCAATGCTCGGTATTCAAACCATGAGAATATTTTTCGAAGCAAGATGACGCTTCAAAATGAAGCAAAACTTAACTTTGTAGCAACGCACAGCGAGCAGTGAAATTTTTTGAGCTCATTACTGTTCGCAAAATATTTTCGTAATAATTGAATTCGCTTTAACGTCCGGCTTAGCTGCAGCATTATAATGGAAACTTTTGGACTGTAACTTTATTAACAATACACATCTGCGTAAGATTTTACCAGTTTCAAAATTGGCGCTCGCAGACAAAGCCTTTTCAAGTGGTACATAGCATACATGTACACGGGCTCTCAGTCTGAGGGGGCTTGTCCGGATGGAAAATTTAAATGGCTAGACGTTTGGGGACTTGAACTTCAAAAGCGCATAAAGATTAAAATTTGTGCCTAAACAGTATAATTTCAAACAATTTTTGACACTATTTCCTGTTTTTTGCTTTTTGCTCATTTTTGAAGCATTTTACTGCGATTGGGTTGGGGACAATTTTGAAATTTCGGGGAGTTTTTTCAGCTTCATGGAGGGGCACTTGTCCCATGGGTCAAATCTCAAATCTGGGGAAGGCTTGCCCCCCTTTGGCACAGACGCCCATGTACATCTGTAATGCTGTGATTCTGTGGTACACAATAATAGGACTTTTCTAGAAACGGCAGTATAGGGCCCGTTTTACATACACAATTGCAAGTCTGTGTAAAAATATGCCAAATAACAAAAACTGGAGTTGAGTGAAACAAAACAGCAAATACTGTGCAGCAAACGTAACTAGAATTTCGGTTTGCAATTTTTACCATTAACACCTTCCAGTTCTTTGGCCATTGCTTGAGCTACGTTCGTCGTAAGGAGCTCCATTTGATAGAGAATATAATGGGGACAAAACATAATTAGACGATTAAAGGTCTAGGACGCACTAGTTTTTAGTTATAAGCGCTCAAATTTGAGTGAACCTCATGTACATATGTACCTCATCCTGGTCCTTGGAGTATCCAGTATCCACACAGAAACTGCGCGCCTGCGATAAATGAATGCAAAAATAAACTACATTATCCGCTGTATCTGATGCACAAGAAGCAGACTGCTGGACTGCTGGAGTTGTGTTCCAATCTCATAATGTGGCCATAAAAAATACTACTTTTGCGATGAAAAAGTTAAATTTCACATTGCTTAACTAAGCACAGGTTTTGTTGTGTAGCAATAGGACTAACAATGGATCACTAAATGCAAAGATCTGTGATTCCTGAAAAAACAGTTCGAAGATCAGTTGACTAGAAGAAGCTAGCCAGATTATATAACCCCATATTGGGCATCCAATACATTGTAGGTCCAATCCAAAACGCCATTTTTATAAATATGCTTCAAATCTTGGAACTTGATTTGGAACCAATTTTTTGAACTGACTCCGTATTCTCGCATATTGTCATTATTAGGTTTCATGTGATGCAGTTTGTGATTTCAATATAATATACTCATTACATACGTGTAAGTGTACTGGCTTGTACACGATTTGAAAATCTATTTTTCTGGCTTAAAAAATAAAATTTTTCGAAAAAATCTCGTGATGTGGATATCAAATTAAAAAATTACCATTTTGAGCAACTTTTATTTTTCAGTTTTCTTTTATGTTTATTCACTTTATATAATATGTAACACTTACAAAATGCCTTAAAAATGCAACATCACTAAATCACAAAGTTGTAGGGGTCTGGGGGCGGCAGCCCCCAGAAAAAAATGGAGATTTTTGTAAACTTTAGGCCGAATTTGGTTAACTAGAGACGTATCAGAATCTTTTCCGATAGGAAAATTAAAACAAAAGATGGGAACGTCACATCAGACAGTGTATTAGCCAAGTAAGTGCAGTAAATTTTCTTTGGCTCCGGGCGAAAGGGGGGATATATCCCTTATATCCCCCCACCGTCCGCCGTTGGCCGGCAGCCCCAGGGCCCCGTTGCACAAAAAATTATCAGTTATCAGTTATCAGTTATCAGTTGTCAACTATCAGTTATCAGCTATTAGTATAGCGTTGCACGACATTTATCAGTTATCAGTTATCAAGTATCAGTTATCAGTATCAGTGTTGCACAAGAACACTGATAACTGATAACTGATAAATTATCAGTAAACCGTAAAAAACGTAGAAATTAGCGTTAATTCGACTGTTTTTCTAAAATTTTCTTCGTCATATTCATTTTTTATGAGCATCGATTTAGAAGCATATATTTTCACATTTGAATCAATTTTTGTATCACTTGAGGCCGATTCACACGGTGCGTTTTTGCCGCTGCGATTTTGACGCAAAACGCAAGACGCAGGGTGTCGCACACAAAACGCAGCATCTGAACAAATGTTGCGTCTCGCTAACTATTTGGCTGCGTCTTTACTGTTTTAGAAATATAAGAAACAGCTTTGCTAATGTTGTTAAAAACAACACGTCCGCAGCGTCAAAACGCACTGAAATCGCAGGCCGAATTGCAGTCTGGCGTTTGAAACGCTGCGGAAAAATCAAGACGCATTCATTCCGCATTGAAATAGCTGCGTCTGTTCAGACAGTGCGTTTTGCAGCAGCGGCGAAAACGCTGCGGCAAAATCGCAGTAAAATCGCAGCGTGTGAATCGGCCTTTATACAAAGACAACGCTGTCTGACTGGCACACTGTATGAAACACATTGGAAAACTGAATCAGTTTTCATCCCTAATATGGTACCAAAGTATGAAACATTATGCAAAAAGCGGCAAAATTTCAAGACAATTCATTAAAACATTGTTTACATACATTAAAAGTAACTGTAGTTGCTTGAAAATGCTAATAAATGAAATTTATCAGTGAACGAACACTGATAAAAAATTGGCTAAAATTATCAGTTATATATCAGTTATCAGTGTTTGGTTTGTGCAACGAACACTGATAATTCACTGATAAATGGGGGAAATTTTACTGATAACTGATAACTGATAAATGATACTTATCAGTAAATTTTGTGCAACACTGATAATTGATAACTGATAACTAATAACTGATAATTATCAGTTATCAGTAAACGCCGTGCAACGCAGTTTACTGATAATTTACTGATAACTGATACTTTATCAGTTATCAGTGTTTGGTGCAACGGGGCCCTCAGAAGCTAGAGCTTTTTCAGAATTTTGAAATACTTGAATTGAAAATGTAAATTTAAGCTACATTTGTCAAGAAACCAGTGCACTTTCAAACTTGCAAACTGCCAAAAATGAATTCAGCGCATGGGAAAACCTATAAAAACATGTTTTTACGTTGAAAAATGTTAGTTTGAATTTCCCCCCCCCAACCGAATCTGCACCCGGCACTAGGGTGCACAGCGCACACTCTATTATCATTCTTCATAATTTTTATTTTCGTAGTTCAAGTCGCAAAGTCAAAATATGGGTTTTTTAAGTGCAAAAAATGATTTTTTTACCTAAAAATGCCTAAATACACACTTTCAAAAATTTACAAAACACCCTTAACTTGCACAGCAAATTCTTAATTTACGCAACATTTACAGTGCCGATTTTGAAAAAAAACCTGTCACAATAATGTTCTCAATTTTTCAGAATCAGCACGAAAGGCACGTTGACCCGTTCCTTCCGAAAAATTGGCCAAATTCATCAAAATCGTCCAATTTTTGACCAAATACAAACTGGGCCTCAATGTAGGTAGGCTTGGGCTTAGGCTTAGGCTTAGGTATAGGTTTAGGCTCAGGCACTAAAAATCAAAAATTTAAGGAAAAATCCTGCCAACGTAGCCTAGAGAATCCTGCCAGCTAAGCCTAGACGATGCATTAAAACATCATAAGTCACTCAAAACAATCCAAAAACAAAGATTATAACCATTTTTGGCCCATGTACGTTCAAGGAAAATGCGGTTTTCAAGGGGTCATAGCTCAGAAAATACAAATTTATGGATTTGGGTTTTATTACAAAAAATGCTTCCCTTGGTGTGCTCTACTCCAAAAAATAGGGCCACTACTCCGCCCCACCCCCCCTGAAATCCCTTAAAAATAAATGCTTACATACTGAATCTTGAATCCCCAAACAGGAAAATTATTTCTAAAAAAAACTAGAAAAAAACAGAAAAAAACCTGTAGCGGTTAAGCTGTAGCTGTTAAGCGGTTCGATTGTCCAAAGTATAGCGATGACGGCAATTTTGTTCTTTCTGAAAATTCACTTATCTTATCTTTAACTAAAAATTACGTACATATTATGTATTTATCATAGATTTCAGAGACCAATTACGGACCATAAAAATTTCAGTTTTACTGTAACATAAACAGCAATAAAGAAAGATTAATGTTTAGAGCGGCGACTCCAAAACGGTAGTACTCCAACAGTACAGTACAGTACAACATTCCAGTACAGTCCAGTACAGTACAGTACAGTACATTCCAACAGTACAGTAATCCAACTCTCATTGGTTAATTTCGGCAGTTTTAACTAGCCAATCAAAATTCAGGAGGAGGAGCCAACCGTAGGTATATAAGAAAATCTACATGATGTAAAGGGGTACTTTTTTGGATTGATCGTTGCCTGGCTGTTGCCTAGGCTGAACTTGAATCGTACGGCACTTGTTTATTACTGCTCAACTATTGCTGCTCAACTATTATTGCCATTAATAATTATTATTAATTAAAATTATTAATTCAAATTCGCTCGTGGCCTACCTATTGATTAACACCGTCACCCACGCTACATTTTTTTGGTGTCAGAAGTGGGATCTCCCCGGACTGATTCATCTGATTTCTTAATTGCTGCCCCTCTCAATGCGCCCTCCAACTGCTGCCCTGCTTCGAAGTCCCTGACGCTTAACGACTGTCCTCGTCCACCATTCGTCGTCCAGTGTCGCTCTATACTGCTCCATCTCTCAAAGCTGGCTGTGCTGACAGGATGCTGACTGGTGAATTGTTTTAATCATTTTTTGTTTTTGTATGTAATTTTGTTTGTGTAGTTTTGCACCGTACGTAGACAGTAATAGCACAGCAGTAACGAGCTAGTACCTACCTATTGATGTTGATGTATATTATGTATGTATTATGATGTCTGAATTAGCTAATTGAACTCTTGTTTGAAAAGTTCCCCGTTTCTCTAATTGTTTTTCACAGCGTCAAGCGTCAAAATTTCAGACTAGAAAATTGCAAGTTTGCCAAACTGTTGCTAAGGTGAATTTCCGTCACGATGGCTACTGAAAATCATACACGCATCTTGGGGCGCCAACCTGAGGCTATCCCAGCACAGAAAAAGTTGAACCCTTGTAAATATGTAATAAAATAGAAGTGTAAACAAGTGAATGCTGTAAATAGTAAATTTCTAGCAATGTGGAAAATAGTGTAGAATAATAAGTATCAATATAGTTTGAAAATGTTAAATATTTTGTTGCAGAACCGCCTAAAATTATGACATCTAATGCTCTGGATCCTCGAGGCTACAAACAATTTACCTACTTTTTTGGCAAAGAAAGTCTTTTCAGCAATTTTCACCTATGCTCGCTCAAAGTGAACAATGTAATTTACAACTGCGTCGAACAGGCCTATTTGATGAAACAAGCGAAATTTTTCAATAAATCAGAAATTGCACAGGCAATATTTGAGGCGCCAGCTGGAAAGCAACAGAAGGATTTAAGCAAAGAAGTCGCAAGCCGCGTGCAAAAAGCGCAGCACTGGTATCCTATTGCTCCGCGAATAATGTTCAAACTTTTAATGGCCAAATTTCGTCAAAATGCTGATCTACTGCGTGCCTTACTGAAAACCGCGCCTACGTATTTAGCTGAGGCATCTCCTTTTGACCGCACATGGGGTATCGGCATACCGCTACACCAGACCAAATCGACTAACTGTAACAATTGGAAGGGCCAAAACTGGCTGGGTCGACTTCTAATGACTGTACGTGCAAAAATGAGCCAAAATAAGAAACGACGCCACCGAGGGAAAAATAGCAAAAAGAAATTTAACCGCAAATCCAGCAAGAAATCAAGTAGTGCCACGTGTGACACGTAAATTCTCACAAGAGTTCCGTTGTGCTAATATTATCCCTGACGTCTATATTACCATTAGTATGTACATATTCGTTTGCTGGTGTTATTTTATTTTACGTGTACAGCAATACCTGATAACCGCTATTGATTGTTGATGATATTTCTGCATGTACATACATAGATCATACATGTAATGTATTTGTACAAAACCTATTGCACTAATGTTACTAATTTTAGATATATAAAAAATTTTCAAGTGCTAAAATGAACCTTTTCAACAAAAATAATTATGCCCAAAATGGGTATTTTTATATATTTTTGTAGCTTCATGCTGGTTGTTCACTTTAGAATTACAAAAAAAAGCTTAAATCTGTCAAAAAAAATTTTTTGTGTTAACTTTCACGAAACCTGTTGGGGTAATGTTTCACCGAAAATACATAAACAACTATTTGCAATCAAGAAATGCAGTCTGTCGCAGACATGACTGTCACGCAAATTGTACATTTTTTGTGCTTGCCTGTACAATGCCCGTGTAAATTACGTAATATCAATGAATGGTGATGTATGCCTTAACATATGTATGTTTAGTTGGTATGTTTTTAGTGTCTATCGCCAGGATAATAAATTTGAAGAATTTTTCAATTTTACACAGATTCATGCCGTAATCGCAATAGAGAAAAAGTACTAGCTGCAAGCTAGTTCGGCTGGTTGCCGATCGAAGTTTTAGTCACGCTTCTACACGAAAAATGACGACATTAGATGACAGTACGGCTGATTGCCAAAATTCATGTGAATGGCTGCTGCCTATAGTTTGAGAAAAAAATCTGTAACGGCTGATCGCCTGGTCGTGTTTTGTGGTGTATGTGTCCTTGTGATGTGTTGCGGGGCAACACCTTGTAACACTGGGGGTATATGTAGCGGTTAAGCTGTAGCGCTTAAGCGGTTCGATTTTCCAAAGTATAGCGATGACGGCAATTTTGTTCTTTCTGAAAATTCGCTTATCTTATCTTTAACTAAAAATTACGTATTTATCATAGATTTCAGAGACCAATTACGGACCATAAAAATTTCAGTTTTACTGTAACATAAACAGCAATAAAGAAAGATTAATGTTTAGAGCGGCGACTCCAAACCGGTAGTACAGTAATCCAACTCTCATTGGTTAATTACGGCACTTTTAACTAGCCAAACAAAATTCAGGAGGAGGAGCCAACCGTAGGTATATAAGAAAATCTACATGATGTAAAGGGGAACTTTTTTTGGATTGATCGTTGCCTGGCTGTTGCCTAGGCTGAACTTGAATCGTACGGCTTGATTGATTGATTAACACCGTCACCCACGCTACAAACCGAAAAAATTATCTATTTTTTTCTGGAAATAATTTACCTGTGCCCCGCTCAAGTTACATTTACATAAGAAAACGTGCGTATAAAAAGCACAAAACGTGTGTATAAAACACAGAAAAATACCTTAGCCGTCTGAGAATTTCTGCCAACCCTGTATCTAAAAACTGCCTAATAGGTGCTGAATTGGTCAAAAACACATGTCCTAGTTGTCGAAAATTTCTCATTGCATGTTTCGACAAGAAAATGTCCTGTCAAATGTTTTTGCAGACAAAAGTTGCGTAATTTTTTTGCAAAAAAAACAACGCTGGAGGGTCGAACCTTGACGTAGTCTGTAACAATCTTAGTTTATAGCGCTTTTGACCACTCGACCACTCTAATTCGATAAATAGCAATGTTTGGTTATTACTATGTAGAAAGAAAGGAAGAAAACGGACAGCAGTCTAGACAATCACGTGATTAGCATGTGGATCTAGTCTGAAAATTTACCATACAATAAAATTTTAAATAACGAAATTCTAGCAAATGACAGCTTATGTGCAAAAGTGTTGTTGACTATTATTTCATGAAAAATTGTAAAAAAAAGACGTCTTTGAAAAAAAGAGCTGTCGGTTCCCATACTGACTTTACATGTTAATCATATGCGCTGAAGATCATGTGGCTGCTACTTTCACACTACGCAGAGTTGATTTCAACACAATAGTTCCTTCTCTAGAAGGAACAAAAATTTTAAACAAAATTTAAGCCTTGAGCCGAAACTTAACAAGCCAAACTACAAAAACCACTCTCATAATATATCGTTAAATATGCTTATAACTTATAAGAATGCATAAACAAGTTGCCTACGTCCACAGAAACATACAATTATGCAATTTCTCTATTGTAAACAGTAAACAACTTTTTTATGGTGTGAAAACGTAGTAACCACAAAAATTTTCAAGTAAAGATATGTTCGACTTGACAGAAAAGTAGCTGGAAAGTCACAGAAACATGACAGAAATATTACAAGAAAGGGCAGAAAAATAGCACCAAAAAGATGGAAATGTGACAGAAACCAGGACGAAAACTGACTGATATATTATGACGGAAAAGTGACAGAAACTGAGCTGAAAAATAGCTGAAATGTGACGGAAAAATGGATAAAATTTAGTGATAAAGTGGACAAAAAGTTACTGAAAAACGAATGATAATATGATGAAATATGACAATAACTTTTAGGAAACATAACTGATATTAGACAGATAAATAACGGATAATTGGTGAAAGTAAAGCGGAAAAAAGGCAGATACTTTTCTGAAATTTTTGAGAACATTGCAAGAAAATTGGAGAAAAATAAAGGCTGACAACAAATGAAAAATCTCATCCGCCAATTTTCTGTTTGTTTTCCGTCACTTTATGAAAATATTTTTTCCTGTGCCAATGTTTGACCAAATTCAAACTGGGGCGCAATTTAGGCTTGAGCTTAGGCTCAGGCTTAGGGCTTAGGCTTAGTATGGACGTGCCTTTCCTTCCTGCAAGGCTCATCACATAAACATGTAAATTTGAAAATTATAAAACTAAGCCTAAGCCTCAGCCTAAGCCCAAACTAAGCCCCATAATAACACTGGGACTAAGCCTGAGCCTAAGCCTAAGCTAAATCCTAATTTAAGGCTAAATTTGAGTATTTTTGAAAACGCACACGCACACACACGTGATGAGCCTTGCAGGAAGGAGAGCTCAATTTAGTATGGGGCTTCTTAAGGCCGATTCACACGCTGCGATTTTACTGCGATTTTGCCGCTGCGTTTTCTCCGCTGCGGCAAAACGCACTGTCTGAACAGACGCAGCGATTTCAATGCGTAATGGATGCGTCTTGATTTTTCCGCAGCGTTTTAAACGCCAGACTGCAATTCGGCCTGCGATTTCGATTGCGGTGCGTTTTGATGCTGTAGACGTGCAGGTTTCAACAATATTCGCAAAGCTGTTTGTCATATTTTTAAAACAGTAAAGACGCAGCAAAATAGTTTGCGAGGCGCAACGTTTGTTCAGACGCTGCGTTTCGTGTGCGACACCCTGCGTCTTGCGTTTTGCGTTGAAATCGGGCCGTATTCTCAAAATTAGGCTCAGGGGCCGTATTCTCAAAATTACCTGCAGGTAAAGTTAGGCTAACTTTACCCACAGGTAATAAGGTAAAGGTAAAGTTACACAGGAAGCCCAATTCGATGAAAAAATAACAAGAAATCATCCTCAAAATAACATGTAAAATTTAGCAATATATCACTGTAATTTCTACAAAATTATCACTCGGAATTCAACGAAAGATCTACTGCATTTCAGTAAAATATCGAAGTTTTTTCAACAAAATATCATCAACTTTTCGCCCCATTGGGTTTTCTGTGTTAATTCTGTGGGTAAAGGTAAAGTTAAAATCGAAAACAAAGTTAACGTCGACGGTTGAGGTTAAAAATTTGAACAATACATTAACTTTAGCTGCGAAACAAGATAAAGCACTTTTCAGGACCGAATCTTAAGGGTAATCTTTGCTATCACATTGGCTTTAAGCATTGTTTGAGAATACGACTTTACCTTCACTTTACCTGTGGGTAAAGTTAGCCTAACTTTACCTGCAGGTAATTTTGAGAATACGGCCCCAGGCTTAAGGTATATATACTGAAAAATCGAAATTTTCAGAAAAATCCTAACAGCGTAGCCTGGAGAATCCTGCCAGCTTAGCCTAGACGATGCCTTAAAACATCATAACGCAGTCAAAACTGTCCAAAAACAAAGATTATAGCCATTTTTGGCTTCAAACTTGCGCCTACGTTCACTTCCAAAAACACTGAAAATGCAATTTTCGAGGGGTCACAGGAAAAAAAGTGAGTACAAAATTTATACAAATTTTATACAAAATTTGTACCAAATTTATACTAATAAGTACAAAATTTATACAAAATTTATACAAACTTGCCTAGGTAGGAATACAAAATTTGTACAAAAATTATACAAAATTTTTTGTACTTTTTTTGTATAATTTTTGTACTTTTTTTGTATAAATTTTGTACTAATTTTTTTCCTGTGGTCATATAGCTCAGAAAATTCAAACTTGTGAATAGGGGTTCTATTACAAAAAATGCTTCCCTTAAGGTGCTCTACTCCAAAAAATATGTCCACTATTTCCCCCCAACCAACTGCACTTGATCCGGTTTCTGTATGTATATGTAATATATGTGTATATATGCTTCTAGGTTGAAACGGAGCTATTCGGTTATTCGCTATGAGCAATCTAGTAAGTTTTTTATTTAGCAGACTAGACTGTTGCTTCACAAGCTTTATTGAAAGACAGTATGAATAAACGTTGCTTTGCTTTGCAAGTTTATTTTAATTTTAAATTTAAATGTAAAGTGTAAAAGTTGTTAATGTAAGTAATGTAAAGTGTAAAAGTTGTTAATGTAAGTAATGTAAAGTGTAAAAGTTGTTAATGTAAGTAATGTAATTTACTTCATGTAAGTTTGTGTTACTATTTATCTTGTGTAATTATAGATAAAATGAATATTAGTTTACGTTTAGTCTGAAAAATAATTAATATTTTAGTCGACGACAGACGAAATTGGACGTCGAAAATGGAACAAGGAAGAATGGGAGCGATTGGCCAAAGAAAGACTGAGCGCCGAAGAGAGAGAAATTCTGGAACGAGAAGAAAAACACAGAGGGCCGGCGCCACGAAGAGAAACGCTGAAACCAAGAGATTATACTGTATGTTCGGTAGCATTGTCGGGGAGTCACTAGTCAGGATAGGAACAAATCCAGACTAAAATTCCGGGGGGGGGGGGGGCTAAATTTTTGTTGTGTGTTTTGTTGTGCGGTGTATTTCTTAAATTCTGAGAAAAAGTTGGTTAATGGGGCCCTTGTTTAGATAGTTTCGCAAAATTTATATATGGTATCAAAGAGGATCAAAGAGGTGGGTCCATCGCGAAGTTCAGCTGACTGGTCACGTCACATGTTGTGTTACATGCATAAGACAGTTGTCACGGGCAAAAGTGTCCCCCCTGTCCCCCCGGACACTTCTGCCTAGGCAAAAGTGTCCTACTTGGGCAAAAGTGTCCCCCTACTGTTGCACTTTTGGTGTACAAACTCGTAAAAAAGTTAATTCTCAAAACCTAAACACTTTCTAAAAATAGCTTTCAACTTAATGCTTTAAACAATTTTTTACAATATGCATAACTATTTAACCTTAATAGGGTTTCATACTTCAGTATGGCTATGGCATCACAGATGAATTGAAACAGTGCCGTTTAGTTAGAATAAACTGACATACGGTCGTAGAGCATACGAATAGACGGCTGAACAGAACTGAACGCACTAAAGGCTAAAGTGCTTTCTCTGCCGGTCAACTTGTCCGGATGTTCGTTCATCCGATTCAAACCGACCCGAAATAGATTCCAACCCTACCCGACCCGACCCGAACTAACCCGACTTCTCATCAAGCTGCTATACAAACTCTCAAACACAAAATTTTCATGTTAGTTTTCTGTTATTAGTTTTACGTGATACCGTATTACCTCGAATAAAGCCCCGGGCTTAAATAAAGCCCCAGCCTTGAATAAAGCCACAGGGAACAGGCTCACGAAATTATAAAGCCCCAGCCTTGAATAAAACCCCAGGGGTTCAAGTGTAACATTTAGGTAAATAATGACTGACTGCTACAGATTCAATAAATAGTCGTACTAAATAAAATATAATAATAATAAAATCAAGCAACAGTTGATTTGATTTGAAGAAGTGCATTGAAAAAAAGTCGAAACTTGTGGCAAAAACTGAAAGCTGGGTGTAAACTAGTGAGCACTAACCGTTTCGTATATTCGAAACACGATTTTGAATGAGCCGCTAAGCGTAAACTACAGGGGGACACTTTTGCCCGAGGTAGGACACTTTTGTCTAGACAAAAGTGTCCCCCCGGACACTTTTGCCTAGTCAAAACTGTCCGGGGGACACTGTTGCCTAGTCAAAAGTGTCCGGGGGACACTTTTGACTAGGCAAAAGTGTCCGGGGGACAATTTTGACTAGGCAAAAATGTCCGGGGGGACAGTTTTCACTAGGAAAAAGTGTCCGGGGGGACACTTTTGCCCGTGACACCCACCGTCTTTTGAGAATTTTATATTGAGACTTTTTATCGTTTGTCGGCATGCATGACCACGAGGTCTTAGTTAGGTCTTCAGCACAAAGCAGTTCTTCAGCACAAAGCGCGAGGCTTGTTCTGAACGGCCATATCTGAGGGTGTGACAACATATCTGAGGGTCTTTGATTTTCGCAGTGATGAAATTATGATCGCGATTGAGTTGATAGTTGATACGCGTTGTTTAGTTTTTTTAGTTTTTAATTAATTTAGCTTCAATTGATTAGCTTTAATTTTTAAGAGAACGGTTTGTTGTTTTGTTTTTAGGTTGATCTTGATTCTAAACTTGGCAAATCTGTGGTCATCACGAAGACGACCCCCGCTGCTGAGGGAGGAGGGTCAGTGACCTTTGACCTTTGAGAATTTAAATTGTATATTTTAATGCATTCTAATAGTCAGTTGATTATTACTAAATATTAGATTGATTTTTAATTCTCGAAGAACTTATTGGAATATTTAGTTGTTGAAGAAGTATATAGAGTTTTGTTCCCTTCGTTTGGCATACTAAGGAAAAATGCTCTTGTCGGGCGGCTCCTTGGGTAGAATAGGTTACTGTCTGTCTAAAGCGGCAAAATACATAGGCTGAGCTTGTAAAAGCATTGGTACCAGACTTTATTAACGAGAATATGCAATTCGTGTGAGCTCGTCAAAGTAGGTGGACTAGGTATACCTGTTGAGAATAGGAAGATGATCTTCGTAGGGCAGACACTGTTTTCCGCACCCTATTCGCGCGACCTTCAGCTAAATTATATCATGTGCTCATGTAACATAGAGGCTTTTTTACACTAACTCAACATTGGCAAATGGCAAAAACGTTAGAGCGGGCACTCATAATAATTTTAGCTGAAATGTCGAGTGTTGGCTGAACGGCTGAAATAATTCGAGGGTGTGCAAACAATCGGTCAGGGATTGCTAAGGTTCTCGGCTGATAAGGACGCTGAAAACCCTACCTCGCACCAATATATTTTGCACGCCATAAATGGGTCAGTTTAGGTCGCACTTTCTTGTAAGGTCTTTTTTCAGATTATGGACTCTCAGATTATGGATTTGCTCCTACTGTAGCTTACGCACATCTAACACAATATGCATAATTTAAATATGATCGAATGAAGTAAGATGCTTACTAAGTAACATATACATATATTTCGATCAAACGATCAGTGTTATCTCACAGAACCTTTTTATCAAGCATACATACTTTACAACAACAATAATAATAATAAGAAAAACCCAGAACGGGCTGTAAGTTCGCGCGAATAGGGTGCGGAAAACAGTGTCTGCCCTACGAAGATCATATTCCTATTCTCAACAGGTATACCTAGTCCACCTACTTTGACGAGCTCACACAAATTGCATATTCTCGTTATTAAAGTCTGGTACCAATGCTTTTACAAGCTCAGCCTAAGTATTTTTCCGCTGTAGACAGACAGTAACCTATTCTACCCAAGGAGCCGCCCGACAAGGGCATTTTTCCAGGGCATTACTAGTCCACTCTCTTTTTCCGCTGTAGTGGAAACGATGCACAGAGCATAGCTATCACTACATATAGCTATGACGGCTTCACTGCCTGAAGCGGACCAATATAGTATGTACGTAAGTGTACATGTGTACATGTATATACAATATACATGTATATATACCTATGTAAAATTTGACCCCTTGGATTCCCGTTCGGGGGGTGTTGGAATCCAGGGAGGTTCTAGACAAAAACAAACCACGGATTCGTAATCAGGGACATCAAAATTCCAGTTTTGAAAGTTTTACCCCACGGACACCTGTCGGGGGGGTACCCTGAGGGAGGTGGTGGGGTCGCAGGGGAGTCAACGAGCGTCATAGACAAAAATAGACCTCAGATTCGTGTTCAGGGAGTCAAATTACCCCAATGGACATCAGAATTTCAAATTCGAAAAAATTGACCCATTTTGACCCCTTAGGTGGCACCCTGGGGCATACATGTAACGGGGTCAAAATTTTGGGGGGGCCTCTCCGGCCAAATTTTGGGGACCCTCCCAGTGTTTTTTTTTTTGCGTCAAAAAGTGCGAAACGCCGCACTTTTTTTCTGAAATTTCGCACTTTTTTTCGGCCATGTGCGTCCCGTGACGCACTTTTTTTCGGCTGAGGCTGAAAGATGTCATAGCTAATTTGGCCAAAAAGTGCCGAAAATAGCATTTTCACCGCGAAAAATTTGAAGAATTTTCCAAAATTGCGTCAAAACCATCAAATTTGTAAAATTTTCTGATGTGTCTAACATTTCAAGCTTGATCTAAACAGCTACAACTGGTTTCAATGACAGTTTACAATCTATTATGATAAGATTATGATTAGAAAAAATCGAAATGTCGAAGCATGCCACACCCAGCAACAGCAAGTTTCTTAAAAGCATCAATTAATGCCAATAGGTATACATTTAGATGATTGCCGCGCCAGTATCGAAGTTTGGAATAGGAGAATTCTATTATATAATATATCTGCTGAAACTAGCTGCGTGTTTACAGTGTTCATAGTTCAGTTCCTGCCAACCTAATTTGGCGTAATGATGCCGTCTCCAGAGGAACTGAGTTAAGTCTCAAAACACCAGATACTTGGCTTCTGGGGGCTGCCGCCCCCAGACCCCTGCAACAACTGCAGTTCCCGTTTTGTACTTTTTCAAGCAAAATTGCATCCTTGTAGTCTTTTTCAGCCTGCTAAAATTCAAAACTCTGCTTAGCTTCTCAACAAGATACCGACATTGACGTGATCAACAAAATACCGACATTGACGTGATATAGTCCTTATTGGATACAGCACTGTGAAGCGTATCGAATAAAACAAAAATTTCTATGTGCTGAGACACCAACGCCAGGTCCGTAGTTATTTAAAGTCCAAATCCCCGACTCTCAGAAACCAGAATTCATAAGTTAAGCTCAGCTTTCGCCCACTTTTAAATGGGCAAGGCAATGCCGTACCCAGGGAAGGGTAGATGGCCGGAATTGCCCCCCCCCTCCCGAAATTTTTTCCAAGTGAATTTTTACACCAGGGTTCTCCCTTTTGCTTTTATTGTCTAGTCGAAAAAATTTTCCGATACGTTTCCAATTGCTCAAATTTGGCCTGAAAATCAAAAAAATTTTTTTTGGGGGCCAGTGCATTTTAACCCATTAGAAAAAATAAAAAAGCCATCCCCCCGAAATTTCTTTCGAGGTACGCCACTGCTTAATGGTAGAAATGAAAATTTTTTCAGAAAAATTTTTTAAACCCCAAAATCGTAATTGAGGACGGCCAGTGCCATAATAAAGTGATTTTCACCTAAAACATGCGCTTAGATAGCATTATAACCGCCCTGCGCACTTTTTTTCAAAATGACGCAAAAAAATTTGGGCATGTGCGTCAGACGACGCAAAATTTTTGACGAAAAAAAAAACACTGGACCCTCCCCCCCAGATCGACCAAAAATGCCCTTAATTTTGCAAAATTTTGTAAAAATTTGGCCAAAAAGTGCCATTTTTTTTTAAATTTTGCCCAAATTTTGGGGACCCTCCCCCCCGGGTCCTCGATTTTGGGGGGGGTCCCCCCCATCCTCCCCCCTCATACATATATGCCCTGGGGGCCATGGGTGTCCAGAGTGGGTATAGGCAAAAATAAATCCCAGATTCGTGTTCGGGACACCAAACTACCCCTAGAGACAAATTTTTGAGAATAAACTCGGAAAAAAGTTTTGACCCAAAAGTGCAAAAGGGTCCCGATTCCCCTTTGGGAACACCCTGAGGGGTCAATCGGTGGGGCAATGGGTATTAATATGATATGTTTGCAAGTTCACAATCCATATTACACGAAAAAACTTGAACTATCATGAAAAACAAATAGCAAACCGAATTATTCTACTGTAAAGTTACGTACGCGCATACATGACATACAGCCAGAAGGGGGGTACCGTCTAGGGGACTATTCAACATCTGAGCAAGAAAGTGATAATATCAGTGAATGCACAGCATATGGGTTTATATTCGTATACAACAGGGGTTTTTTTTTCAAAACGGCCAATACTCAATTTGTGCTCATTTTTAAGTTCGAATGCTCAAAAAATTTTAAACGTTTTTTTGCACTGTTGCATTGCTAAAATGACAGGTATGTAACCGAAGTATATATTTAGTAAAGACAACACAATGTAGAACTGAGGAATTCTGTGAGGCGCGTGTTCAGTGGCGTACCCAGAAAAAAATTTCGGAGGGGAATGACATTTCGATTTTTGGCATTGGATCAAATTGCCCTTTTTGGCAATTTTAACACTAAAAACGCTTTACAAACGCAATATTATTAAACCACAACGCTGCAGGGGTCTGGGGGCGGCAGCCCCCAGAAAAAAAATTGACGATTTTTTAAATAGTTGGACCGAATGTGGTCAACTAGAGACGTATTAGAAATTTTTTCCTACAATAATTAAAACAAAAGATGGTAACGCCCATCAGACAGTGTATTACACAAGTAAAAATGTAGCATAGTATACTCGTGTACTGTGTAGACATGCAAATGTACTCGTGTATACATGCATAGGCTTCGACGAAAGATAACAATAAGGAATAGGAAGCCACAGAGTTGCACGGGTTTGGGGGCGGCAGCCCCCAGAAAAAGATTAGAGAAAATTTTGATTTTTGGATCAAGTTTGTCAATTGGAGACGTATCGGAATTTCCGGCGAGACAAAATCGAAGAGGGGACCCTTGTTGATATTTTCTTATGAGTTGACCCAAAGGGGGGGCGGTACGCCCTTGATACGTCCTGTATCCAGGTCGTACGTAACCAGAATTTTGAGAAAAAAGAAATCGTACCTAGGAGTTAGGACAATTTTTTTGAAAATATAGCAAGTTTGCAAAGGGGCGGCAGCCACCAATAAAACATGCCGAATTTTTAAGAAAACAGACCTTTGAAACATGCAGGAAAAAGCCATTTTTTTGCTTAATAATCAGCATTTTTGTGCGCAACTTTGAGCACTGTGAAATTTTTTTGTTTCGCCGATCCAACAGGGGGTTTCATCACGTGGCTGCGCCCTTAGCCTGATATACTGACTACTGGATACATAAGCTGAGACAAAAATCTATGAAAAATAAAGTGATGGTCATGAACTTCACTACTTAGCAACATAAATAGAGAAACAATTTTAAGATCTTATTTGGATCAATCTGGGACATCCCGGAAAAAGTTCCGACCCACCGGAAAAACTAAAGGGGCGCGACACGTGTGTAACATGACTCGGGGAAATTTTTCAGAATCTCAATTTTTTATCCTGGTGACGTCTTTGGGCAATAGCAACAATGCTCATTCGATGCTCATTTTTATTTTTCAATGCTCATTTTTATGTTCCAATGCTCAAATGAGCACAAATTTGAGCAAAAAAAACCGTGGATACAAAACGATAGACCTCCAGCTATAACCATGATAGCTCCACTGCCCGTAGCGAACCTACCCCCGTAATACACGTGGCGGGGGGTATGGGCAAGCCCTGGGGCTTATAGGCCGAAATTCAAAAAAAGCCCATGTTAGTTTCTATTCCACTACTGTACCACCTCACATGCAAAAGATCATGACTGGCCGTTTTGCGCAACTTCTTAAAAAGTGTGCTAAACTTTTTCGTACTTAGTCATTTTTTGGACCCCAAATAAGGGGTTTCCCCCCTCCCAGCACAGCCTCTCACGAAAACACCCGAGCAGAACCATTTTTTCCGTGTCTATTGCAGGCTATACGAAATGTGAAGAACCAAAAAAGGTATCGCTCGGATGAACTACCGACGAGAAAAGTTCTGGGAAAGAGCGAAAGTCCGTGAATTTTGGGGGGTCCCCGGGGGCATCTCAGAAAATACTTGACAGATCCGGCTGAAATTTTGCCAGCTTTTAGCTATTGCCAAGGGGTGTACACACACAAAATTTCGTGTAAAAAGCTCTTCTATATTTTGAGGTACAAAAAGTTCAAATTCTCAAAATCCGCAACAGTGCTAAATTTTCCTATTCTAGGGTTGGGCGCTATCGCGCCAACCCTGATTTCTGTCGTGGATATATTACGAGTGAGTGCACTGTTGTCGACTTTTGTCGCTTTTACTTTCAGATACTACTGCAATGTCTGTGATTGCGTCGTGAAAGATTCAATCAACTTTTTGGACCATATTAATGGAAAGAAACGTAAGCGTGTTTGCAAACTCTGAAATGATAATTTTTTGCGGAGGAGATTGAAGTTGATGATTTTGGTGCTCGGTGGTGGAATATAGTTTTTTCCAATAGTTTCACAAAATAAAGTGAAGACTATATTTTATCATCGTAAAATTATTATTTATAATTATTGAGTTACACAAGACGTAACAGTTAAACAATTATATATAATATATATATATATATATATATATATATATATATATATATATATATATATATATATATATATAATATATATCTATGTAAAAAGATGTGTATGTATGTGGCATGTGCATAATTTTGGCATCAACATACATGTATGAGGGGGGGGGGGGGAATGGGGGGAGACCCCCCCAAAATCGAGGGGCCGGGGGGGAGGGTCCCCAAAATTCGGGCAAAATTTAGTAAAAATAGCAGTTTTTTGGGAAAATTTTACAAAATTTTGCAAAATTTCGGGTATTTTTGGTCGATCAGGGGGGGAGGGTACCCAAAATTTGGCCGGGGAGGCCTCCCAAAATTTGGACCCCGTTACATGTATGGGCATCAAAGTCAGTGACATTAATTTGATGAAAATAAAACTATATTTTTGAAGAATTTTGTTTGTACACACCTAAAAAATGTGAAGTAGCAAATGAAAAATATTAATAATTATACACCTTTATATAATATATTTGTGAAAATAGCTGTGAAAACGAAAAGGGGCAGTTGGTAAAAAAGAATTCTTTGTATGAATTTTTCCTGCCCAACGCGGAAAGCTTGAACAAAATCAAAGTTTGTTTTTCTTGCAAAAAATGTGTGTTTCAGACCAGCGCAATCTGGGCATGTCGATGCGCGTGAAACGAGCAAAGGTGGAAGACGTGAAAGCCAGGCTGGACATGAAGCGGCAGCAGGTGGAGGAGAAGAAGAGAGACTACGATATCGATGAACGCATCAAGGAATTAAAGGAAGAGGTATATACTAGTTTTATTATATTGTATATTGTATATATATTTAATATCAGTGAACATACATATAAGGGATCAAAACTTGGGGGGCCTCTCCGGCCAAATTTTGGGAACCCTCCCGCTTTTATCGACCGGAAATACCCTAATTTTAGCAAAATTTTGTAAAATTATCTAGAAAGTGCCATTTTTGTTAAAATTTGCCCAACTTTTAGTTACCTGCCCCGGCCCCCGGGCCCCGGCGCTCCCTAAGCCATATATGTCAGTGAAGCTTTTAATACGACACGTTTGTATGAGTGACACTTTGAATCGGCGTTATCACATTATATTTATGGAGCTCAATAAAGAGGTATTGTCCTGAAGCTTTTAATCACGTCTAAAAAATCTTTTTAACTTTATTTTAAAAAAGACTTTTTTGAAATAAAATTCAATGTCTCCGTTTAACTTCTAGTGTTTCATCATAAATCTGTGTTTTTATAATTCTTTGCATCTTGGTGCCGTCAAAAAGTTGAAGCAGGATCTTTGTTTTGTTTTGTGTGATTCTTTATTGTCCTTTTTGTGTTTTCTGTCAAATTGAACTTTATTGAACCATTCTTGGGCAGCTCTTTGTCGGTGCCAATGGCGTTATTCAGATGTTATTTTTTTGTATATAACCACTGTTCATAATTTTTTTCCATTTTTTGTCATATATTTTCTGGGCTGAACTGATTTGACTGTCGCCTCTTGTGTTGCTGTGAAAAACTTACATTTTAAATTAAAATCGATTGTAAATTAATTTAAAAGGTTTTTTGAAATTTTTTTGCTGTTTTAGCAGCCTATGGACGCAACCGACCAAGAGGCGACGGTCAAATCAGAATCTGAAGATGAAGAAGATGATGGTGATGAAGATGATGAAAGTTTTGAGGAAAAGTCAGATGAGACGTCACCAGTTGAACCTGAAAAACCTGAACCTAGACCAGTTGAAACTGAGAAAACGACGAAGCCCAAGCCTATGCCGAAGATGGCCAAACCTGAGACGTCGTCCAAGCAACAACAGCCAGAGGGCAGCGGCGTGTCCTTCCTGAAAGAAGTGCCGGCAAAGCGTCGGAAAATTCGCAAAATCTTGCCCGAGGGCAAAATGACCGTCTCGGCGCTGAGAGCTCAGCTGGAGGAACAAGAACGACTGGAGCGACTGCAGCAGGCGGCCGGCGGTAATGACGAGACGGACTTTGATGATCTGGACGCGGAACTACTCGAGCTGGCCTCGGAGTCGAGTCAGCTGGAGCAAAATGTCGACAAGCCGGCGGCGGCCTTCTCGTTGCTAGGGCCAACCACGGAGGTCAAAGGTCAACCTATGCTGCTGGAGGCGAAGGCGGAGTCTGAGCGGAGTCACGTGATCATGGCGCCGGACGACGCTGCCGACCAGCAACAGCCAATCAGAGACGAGCTTTATGGAACGGAACCAGCGGCAGCCGATAGTGATCATGACAGCGATGTGGTGATTTTGGAAGAGCACGAAATTGACTCTGAGCCAGAGCTGGTAGACTTAGGCGACGATCTAGGCGATGCTCGAGAGGAGGATTATGCGGATTATCTGGTTAATCCGGGTCATCCGCCCAACGAGCCAGACATGTACATATCGGAGCATTTGCAGAGCAAGCTGAAAATCCACCAGCTGTCGGGCGTGAGATTCATGTTTCAGAATGTGATTGAGTCATTGGAACGATACAACTCCAGTCCCGGCTTTGGCTGCATTCTAGCTCATAGCATGGGGCTGGGCAAAACCCTGCAAGTCATTACGCTGGTAGACACTCTATGGCACTATACGCCGGTGCGAAAGGTGCTTACCATAGCCCCGGTGAATACGCTGCAGAATTGGGTGAAAGAATTTGACTTTTGGTTGCCGAAAGGCCCAGTTGCCAAGTCGGGCAACCCGGCTGACGCCTCGGCAACCAACTATTCGCGGCCATTTGACATTTTTGTGGTTCATGATCTGGATCGGTCTATGAGAGCTCGGGCCGAAATTGTTGCCAAATGGTCGAAACATGGAGGCGTTTTGTTGCTTGGCTATGAGCTGTTTAGAATTTTGCTTGAGTCCAATCCGTCAAAAGTGGGCGCTAAGCCGAAAAAACGTGGTCGTAACGCTAAGGCCGGCAACCCAGGGGTGTCCAAGGCAACCGAGGTGGTCGATATAGAAGAGGAAGAGATGCTAGAGGATCTACTTGGTTGTGTTCGTGGCGGACTTTTGGATCCGGGTCCGGATTTGGTGATCTGCGACGAAGGACATCGGATTAAAAATATTAAATCGCAAACGGCCCGCTGGCTTAGTCGGATTAAGTCGCAGCGACGCATTGTGCTGACTGGCTATCCATTGCAAAACAATCTGCTGGAGTATTGGTGTATGGTGGATTTTGTGCGACCCAATTATCTGGGCACGCGGGCCGAATTTTGCAACATGTTCGAGCGGCCGATCAAAAATGGACAATGCGTCGACTCGACGCTGATCGACATCAAACTGATGCGTCAGCGTTCTCATGTGTTGACCAAAATGTTGCGCGGTTTCGTGCATAGGCGCAGTCATGCCCTACTGCGTGACGCACTCCCACCGAAGCGCGAATTTGTGCTTTTTTTGCGCAAATCGCCCATTCAGCGACGTCTATATCGACGATTTGTGATCTATTGCCAAGGAGAGCTGGAGACCGATAATGCCAGCATGAACGCCCTGAAAGCGTTTGCCGTTTGCTGCAAAATTTGGAACCATCCGGATATTTTGTACAAAATTATGCAGAATAAATCGGCCGATTTGTTGTCCGATTTTGACTACCTGAATCCCACTCCGCAGAGCTCGCCCGGGAAACGAGGAAAACTACCAGCGGCTTCCAGTTCGAGTAGCCTAGATTTAGATGAGGACTCGACCGACTCGATTTTCAGCAATCGTTACGCGACTTCGACCAGAAATCGACCTATTAGCTATACCTGGGCTGCGGACGTTCTGAAAGACTACCAACTAGGGCTGCCGCAGAATAGTGCCAAGTTCACCGTGACCTTTGAACTTTTGGCCGAAAGTTTGCGACAGGGAGACAAAATGCTGATTTTCAGTCAGAGTCTATTCACCCTAGATTTGCTGGAAGAATATCTGGGTCGGATGCCCGTGCCCTGCGCCCCCAATTCGCCCCTTTTTCAGCGGAATGTCAACTATTTGCGCTTCGATGGCAGCACACCGGCTGGGGATCGAGAGCGACTGATAAATCGATTCAATTCGGAAAAACAGCTAGTGCTGTTTCTGATCTCAACTAGAGCGGGAGGCTTGGGCATCAATTTGACCAGTGCCAATCGAGTGGTCGTTTTTGATACCTCCTGGAACCCCTGTCACGATGTGCAAGCCATCTGTCGCATATATCGATACGGACAGGTGAAGCCGACCTATGTGTATCGATTTGTGACGGATAATTCAATGGAAAAATCAATCTATAATCGACAAGTCAGTAAACAGGGCATGGCGGATCGAATTGTGGACGAAAAAACGGTCGAAGCCAATGTGACTCGACGAGAACTGAGCGAGCTATTGACCTACGATGAAAACGATGATATTCTGGATGAATCGATCCCCCAGACCGATCTCTGGCCCCTAGACTGTGTCAACTGTGATCCGCTGCTGAGAGAAGTTTGCCAAAAGTTCCAGTCGCTTTTCACTCGACAACCGGCCGTTCATGAATCACTGCTGATCGATGCAGCCAATGCTGCGCTGTCTAGGGCCGAAAAACGAGAAGCCGAACGCCAATACCAACGGGATCTGAGATCCCTGAGATTTGGCTATGGGATTCGGACTAGAGACTGTGTGGAGACGAATCCGACACGCGGACTCGATTTCAATAGTCCGAATGGCATCGCTGGGTTTCCCATGAGCTCAGCAGGGGACCACCCGGAGTGCTCTCGACCAGGGCCCCTCAGGAGTACACCCATTCCCGGGGCCCTGCAGCAAGCGGCAGAAGAGGCAGCAAGAGTATTGGCCCGGAGCACAGGAGCCACCGACTATGCCGTGCATCATGTTGTGATGGCTCACTCGATCACCCTACCCAGTTGCAGCTATAACGGCCTGGCGGTGACCGTTCGTAAACATCAGGGCATGTGGCTGATCAAGACCAATCGGTGTACGTACTTGCGGACCATGGATGGTCACGTGCTTGATGCCAGGGGCACTGTTTACGATGATGGGAATGTGCACATAGCTCCTGCCACTGCCACTGGACCCATTATGACCTTTGAGACTCAGAAACAACATCAACAACAGCAACAACAAAAACTGGATGGTAGGATGCGATATGGCGTTGTACCGCAAACTGCTAGAGCTAGGCAGCCCGCCACCACCAGTAAACTGAACATAACCGTGGGGGGACAGTATAGTGGCATGGATTTTCAACGCTTTATGGTTCCGGTGACCCAGGAAGCCAGTTCGGTCCGAATAGCTCCATCCGAAAGTGCCAGACAAAATTGGCGACCGGCGATCATTCGGAAAACAAATGGGACTAGCGGGGGGCCAATTTTCGTCCCCGTGCAACCAACGGGTGCCGTGAATTGGCAACCGGTTGCGGTGACTCCGCATCCGCAAGCTAGGGCACAGATTGAGCCGGCATCCTATTTAAATGAGCTTAATTCTCAGTCGGGTCTGGGACAGCCTAGTCGAGCCAGTATTCCGGATCCGGAACCTCCCACCGGTTTGGTAGCCATCCCGGGAAACGGGGACGAAACGGAAGACTTGCCGGAGATTTTCGATATCAGTTCGCATTAGATGTCTATTTTCAGTCGATTCCTACTTACAGCCGTATGTCTGTTCAGCCGGCAAAAACGCACGCACAACTTTATACATGAATTTTTGGCATTATTTTTTTATATTGTGATCCGGACAGACATACAGCTGCAAGTATAAATCGATCTATTCTATATATGATTGTTTTTTGGGTAAAGTTGTAGGCATAATTTTGTTTGACGGTTTTATTGTGATGAGGTCGGGTCCCGCACGATTGATACTTATAGCCGGATGTCCAATTAATGTAGATGATTACGAAGTTATCGCGCCAGTCACAATAATATATTGATTAATGTGAAAGGTAGTGTGGTTTTTTGTAATTTCTTCGTACAAACGGCTGCATGTATGAATCTTATTCCTACCAGATACTGTGTTTACATATACGTATATGAGTCTGTCCCGTTCATGAAAATAGGTTTTATTAATTTATCCTCCAATTACGTGTAATGTATTGATGTTGCCAGAAGGCGTTTCTGTTTTTGTGTTGTTTTGAATTGTTCAATTTCTGCTTATTGTTTTTCAAGCTTGACAATATTTTGAAATTTTGAAAATCAATTGACTTTCGTAGTAATATCGGAAAAGTTTGTCGAATTTTTTTGCCGACAGGCACTTTTCCGTCACCGATCGTAGTGGTGTAAAAAATCGTGGTCAAAAATAGTCATGTTCGCCCTCAGATAGTTACATTGTTTTTTGTGTTCGACGTTCGTGTTTTGTTATAACAGATTCTAGCTTTACGATTGTTTTTAATGGTTACATGAAATGCTCTTTAGCAGTAAAAAGACTTTTGCCATTGTTTTTTAAAGCATTTTTTGCATCTAAGCTTGAATACGGTTGTAAGAATGGATTGTCCGTTTATTTCATGCAACAGAACGAAAATGATATGTTAAATTTTAAAGCTGAAAAACACTTTATTCGAAAATTCCAACTGTAACCTCCCCATCCCTAGCGTGTGAATATAGCTTTATAATTAATAGTACTTATGATTTATGATTAATGTTCTGTGTGCTTGATAACTTGCTTATGAAGTTGCGTTTGCTTCCATACATTTTTTCAAATTTTGGCCAAAATTTTACTCCCGCCGGGACCCTCCCCCTCGTTTCCCTCTGGCGGGACCCCCCCTCCCTTCCCCGGGAGCGAATTTTGGGGGGGTCTTCCTCCCATTAGTGCTTATTGATCTACGAAGTTTTTCAACCATTTTAGTAGTAGTTCCATTGAATATATATAATTGATTTATTCCTTTTATGTATATACATCAGTCGGGTTGTGTTAATGTGGATTTCAACGTTTTAGTTGAATTTTTTCAACGTTTCCTGGATTTTCAGTTGTAAACTTAACATGTGCACGTAATCTTGTCAAAACTGTTTCAATAATTGTCGATAAATTACTGCAATGACAATTTGCGTTGATTTGTTCGTCTGTTTGTTTGTCAGTTTTTATTGCACATTGGGTTTCCAGAGAGAGCTGCTTTTTAATTGAATTTTTATATGAAAAAATGTTTGTTTTGAGTATGATTTTTGTGTAAGTATGATTTGTCTAGACAATTTCATTTCAAAAATAGTTTCAACTTTGTGTAACAATTGAGTTGAATTGATTGAATTGAATTAACTGGATAAAAAACAAAAATTGTATTTTGAAAAAATTTAATTAAAACTTTAATTAAATTTTAATTTAGGAACAAAAATTAACAGAATATCGCCGACAAAAAAGACTGGACCAGAAGAAACGTAAGCGGGGCGATTTGGGGGACGAGCCAGAGACGTCGGGACTGGACTCGGAGGCAGCCACCACCATGGGGTTCGCGGGGTTCGGCACCAGCGCAAAAAAGTGACCCGGTTGACCTCCCCAGTTAGTGTTTGTGACCGGCCGGAATTTTGTGACGTGATCGACAGTAGAACATCGACAAAAAAGTGACGGCCGGTAAAAATTGGCCGGCCAGTCAAAAACACCGACTGGCCTTTTGACGGCCACCGACATGCAATCGATCGATCAAATCTGGCCGCATATATACAGCAGGCTAAGTTGAGCCGAAATGACACTCTCGATTTGGATAAATTTGTTTTTTTTCGAAAGTTTCAGCCGACCGGCTGATTACGCGGTGGTCACAAACACTACCCCCAGTCATACATGTACCGGGGTAAAAATTCGGGGGGCCTTGCTAGGCCAAATTTGCATTTGCACAACTCTCTATTTAGGGGGCCCGTTTCAGCCTCTTACATAGCCTATATACCCCCCGGTTTTGTTATATGTAGTTCCCCGACGTAATTTTGGAGAGACCATGTTGCTTTGTTGCAAGTTTTTCAGTGCTGCCTTGTGAATTTCATACTTTCGAAAATTCTTACTTTGGCTTCGGGATTCGGTTCCGATTGAATTATGCATTCTGGTATGCAGAATGCCCATTAGAACCCCACGTTGTGAGTCTCTGAAACATACCAACGTTTGATAAAAAAAGCTGTTATTGCGTAATTGTTATTTTTTGGTGAAAACTTTTGCCTGATTCTATACCGTAAATTCGCTCATCAGAACCTGTTAATGTTGTACAGTTTAAAGTTGTTAGTTGTCTGTACTGTCCAATAAAACTTCAAAGTAGAGATTGTATTTTTTATTTTCTGTTGCAGTCGTTATGATGCACTATAGCGTGGTTAGCTAATCTAATCTAAAGGCTGAGCAGAAAGTGCTGAACCCAAAATGGGTGGCGTGATTTTTGTGACTACTCGCTATACTCTTGATGCTTGCAATTAGTTCTTTTCGTAATGAAATCGTGTTTCTTTTTTGTCACAGGGTGCAGAACTTCTTGGTCAGACTTTAGTGCAGTTAGAACTATTAATCTCAAGGTTGGAAGTTCGAATCCCACACACTTCCAGCGGTCGGTAAATGGGTACTACAGTTACGTGCCAAAGGGCTCCGTACAGGGATATCATTTGCCTTAATGGGCAGGCCCAGCTTTAGCGAATGTTCATTGTGAGGTTACCCCTTAGGCTCGATTCATACTTTTGTCCGTATGTCCGTTCATCCGGCAGAATGACGTCACTAACTCACTAGCAGCCTAGTGCAGTGGGTCAGTCAGTGCCTGTGACGTCATTATTTCGCAATTTTGTAGGCAGAACGGACATACGACTGTCAGTATAAATCGAGCCTATTAGGCGCCTTTTATACTCCTCTTTATTCTTGTCCTTATCAGTTTGTCCGTACGCAGTTTCAAGAAAACTACGTGGCCAATTGATAAATGAGCCACTTGCGAAAGTTGAGGTCAGGTACAGTTCGTGCATAAAGTTAAACGCAACGATTTGGTCATAGTTGCACAATAGCTGATCCCTGTGTTCTTAAGGCTAAGTATGGACCGGGATATACCCTCCTGCTAAAAAACGGAGATGAGCACCACAAGGCTAGGTCCAGCCTCCAGGATAACCTTTGCCAACCAAAGACAGAACAACACTTCTTTTATTGCTTACGTCATTATGCAGTCCGTTTATACAGTAATCTACAAATTCATTGCACTACAAAACAAAACAGTACACTCAAAAGTTGAATTCAATTATCAATGCCGAAACTAGAAATCTGCGTGATCAAAATAACGGGGTCAAATTTTGGGGACTCTCCTGTTCAACAATTAAAGATACCCTAAAGTTTGCAAAATTTTTAACAAACATGCCATTTTTACGCAATTTTGCCCAAATTTTCGAGACCCATCCCCGGCCCATCGATTTTGAAGGGTCCCAGCCATCCAGCATCATTGTCGATTCACACAAATGTATCACAGTTGAATAACTGCGGAAAAAATAAGAACCGGTGTGTTAAGCCGAAAAATTTGTTATGGATTTTGTCGAGGCTTTAACGGACATCGACTCTAATGCCCGCTTGACTGCGGTTTAAGGTTTAAGGTTTAGTCTGAATCTATCTTTTTGCAAGTTCTTCAATTTTCATTTCTCTATGCAAGTTCTTCAATTTTCATTTCTCTAATCACCTTATTCTGACAACTGGAACTGTGAAGTGAACCCAACTTTAAAGTGGCCCAATCAATATCAATCAGATAATGTCCCCAATACATTGCGTAGTCTCACACTTAAAGCACCAAACGAATAAACTCACACTGATAGACCAAAAACATAACAGTTATGTATATATGTAAATAAAAAATGTTTCTATTTAAAAAACTACCAATTTCCACAGTTAGAAAAGTTCGAACGATACTGATTTGGTAGACGATATTTGATGCTGTAGGTTCAACAGAGCTTTTTGTATAATTTTAAAAAAGGTAAATAAATCAAAGTGTGTAACAGAAAAAATAATCATTCCTATTAATGAATTTAACGGATTAAAAGAGTGAAACATATTTGATATCAAGAACAAACGGATTAAATCTTAATCCACTAAGTCCAATAATGGATAAAGAACAACAAGAACAAAGATATAATACCACAGCATTGAAACAGAATGGCTTAGGTTTTAAGGACAGCAAAAAGTTAAAACAAAAAAGATAAAATCCAATACCTAAAATGCCCTTAATATTCAACCGATAGTGTAAAACTGCTATTTAAATTTGAAAAAATAGGTGGGGTTCGAACCCACACTAATCGGATTCCCAACCAAGGGTTCATCTCACTACACTTTTCGATCTCCGGAATATGCAGGGCAGAAAATGAGATAAAAATATTAAATTCTAATCTCAACTTCTTGCGAAGGACGCCGGTCGCGCAAAGAAAGCTGAGAATTGGCAGGACTATTATTGAAGGGGGCCCCAAAAGGGGGGGATTGCATCACAGATGGCAGATTGGGGGGGTCGGGTCGGTCTGGGGACGCGAAATGGGGCATAAAACTGACGGGCGGGCCCGTGGGAGAGGTGGGGGAGTTGTGGGGCAGTGTGAGGGGGCGCTGGGTCACTAGTTCGCAGGGGGGTTCGGTCTGACCCCCCCGACTGCCCCGAAAATGGCCGCTGGCTTGGTCCTCAGCCTCTTTCAGCTGCACAATTTTCGAGACAACGTGAGAAATAGGCTGATAGGAGGGGCCACGCCAAGAGGGTCCGGAGGGAGCCAGGGGGTCCCAGTCACTGACCACAGAGGGGGCTGGGAGGGCAAAATCGTAAAGCCCCCCCGAACTGGGGCCCCCGTTTTGGCCAGCCCCACTGGCTAGCATGGCTTTCTGGGGCAAATTCAATTCGCCCTCGATGTCAATTTCGTTGAGCTTGGAATAGATCAGATTATGCAGTTCAGGATCATCTCGCTGCTCAGCTGAGTCTCGCAGGATCTCCTGAACCCCCTCGGAAATCGGGGGGTAGCGGGGGGACCGGTCTACCACCCCCAGACTGGACAAGTATTCCTCCGCACTCATGGGATACTCGGAGGCCAAAGAGACAGTATCGTCAGGTAAAACGTGAATTCCGGAATCGGGAGCACTGCGGAGTCGCGTTCCCGCTCGGGCGGGGTTGGGCACCCAAATTTCGGGGGGCTCTGAGTCATCGATGACAGAACCCCTTCCGCTAGAGCCCCCCTGGCCAGAGAGGTTTGAAAAAGAGGGGATGGGGGCCCGACCGTGAGCGGGGGGAGGTGGCGGGGGCGGCATCAGACTCCGGTCGGAATAAATGGAGGAATCTGCAGGGGGATCGATCCGCTCGAATCTCAGCGACCCCCCATCTCCGGGACCAGTTGTCAGGGTCCCCCGCGGAGTTTTGGGGGGCCGCCGTTCGGTTGTGGCGTAGGCAGGCGTCGTTTTCAGGGGTTTGATTGGACTAGACGATAGATTACTTGACCCGGTGGATTTGGACAAATGTTTTCCGCGTCTAAGTCGAGTACAGATGAAAATCAGCAAGAGCAAGATCAATAGAACCAGCACAATCGAGACTATGGCCACTACGATCGGAGTCACGGGTCCGGATACCAACCCGGAGGCCTCAAAATGTCCCAGATGTATTTCCACCAAACTGGTGTTCGCTTTGGGGCTTTCTGAGAGACCCGACTCAGCAATTATAGTCAGGAAAAGTTTTCCCACAAATGGGCGTTCCGCGGCCACGAGTTTTCCACCGCCCGATGGTTTCGACTCGCCACTGGTCGATTTTCGTTCGCGAAACGGTGATCGTTCTGCCAGAGGTTGTAGCGACTGCTTCACTGTTATAACGCCGGTCGATTCGTGAATGCTAAAGTACATACTAGCATCCTTTAGTCGATATCTAACTTGCCCATCGAAACCCAAGTCCTTATCATCGGCATAGACCACCCCAACTATATCTCCGATTCCGATGGAGTAGGAAATACGGAAAACATATCGGGTTTGCGTGAAAATGGGCGCAAATTCGTCCACCCCTGTGACAATCACAAGACCGGTACTCACACCCTTTTTACCAGCGGTATCTTGGGCTATTATGCCAAATTTATGCGCGGACTCTGTTTCATAGTCGAATATAGCGGCGGTGGTGACTTGTCCGTTGGAAGGATCTATTTTGAACATCTCCGTATCGACCAAACTGTATCGAATCCGTCCGTTCTCGCCCGAATCTGAGTCGATTGCTTGAACCGTGAAAACGGGCGTTCCAATGGGATCGGCTTCGGAAATTCGAGCCTTATAGCTAGTGGTCGGAAACGAGGGTATATTATCATTTGCATCGATCACGCTAACATAGATTACGGCCAACGTTGATCGAGAAATTGTCTCTCCCTGGTCACTGGCTTTCACGACCAATTTATGCAAATGAGCTGATTCATAGTCCAACGGTTGAGCCAGCTTTAGCGCTCCCGTGAGGGGATTTAGGTCGAAAATCCCGTTCTCATTTCCCGAAGTGATTTCGTAGTTGATTTCCGCGTTTCGACCTTTGTCCAAATCACTCGCACTAGTGGTCAGCAAAATCTTATCCAACCCCGTATCCTCTGAAACGCTCAGTTTATAAATATCCTGCTTGAATCTCGGTGCATTATCGTTTACATCCAATACGCTGACAATGACGGTGGCAGTGGAATTAGTGACGCTGTTGGATTCCGTATGGACCGTGACTGAAAGTCGATATTCGTCTATTTTCTCTCGATCTAATTCGCGATCCAGAACCAAATTTCCGTCGTACTCGACCCGAAAAGCTCGATCAATATTGCCCGATTGAATTCGATAAACCAAATTTTCTTCGGAGTCCAGTTGTTTTTTGGTCGATAGCTGACCGACGATCGTGTGTTTGGGCGCGTCCTCTCGAACTTCGAATCTGGAAAAAAAGAAAAACATAACTGCAAAAAATAGTATAAAAAGTAAAGAATACAAACAATGAAAATGTATTTTTAATTTTAATCATTGCTGCGGATGTCTAACAAAAGCATGACTTGAAAAAATGGAAAAATAAATTCCATTACTAAAAATAGTGTAGGAATTATTGGTCAATAAAAATTTAATGGTGACGGCTAATTTCAACGAGAAAAAACTACTCGGTTACCAAAAGTACATATATAATAGGTAGAAAGTGACGTTTACAATTACACGTTCGGTAGACGAATAATATGCCCAGAGCTAAACAGTCCCTTTATGTACGGTTTTCAGGGGAGAAAGGGTTTCAGATTCATTCCCATAGTATGAATAGACCCTACACATAAATGTACAAGGGGTCTCAGTCTGGGGGGGGCTTGCGACGGATTTTTCAAAACTTTAAGGCGGATGGGGAGGGAGACTTGTCCCTTCGTTTGGGAACTTAAAATCACAAAAACGCAAAAATTGTAAGTTTTTCCCAAAAAATGCAATAATTTGGCAAAATTTTGATATTTTCCCAAATATGCCCCTTTCAGATCACCCATAATATACATCTGTGACTGTAAGTTTTTCTTTCCGATTATTTTTTTAGTTTTTTCTTTTTATTTTTTAGTTTCCCAATCCCCTCCTTCAGACCACCCGTACATCTGTGACCCAGTCTTTTTTCCTATTTTTACTTTTTTTATTTGTTTCTTTTTTAGTTTTCTATAGCTTAGTCATGGGCCAATTCGTTTACCGGATTAAACGGACTGGACTTATGTAGTCCGATCTTTTGGAATGGCAAATCGGGTTAAACGGACTAAACTAGTTAAAATAAATCAGCGGCTTACTTTTAGTCTGACCCCATTCCGAAACTACCGCTGGACTAAACCGATTTAACATGCACGTTTAACATTAGCGTGCATAGTTAAGTCCGTTTAGTCCGATTAAAAAGCGGCGCGCGAAAAGTTAAGTCCGTTTAATCCGGAGGTTTTGGAATGGCATTCTTCAGCACAATTTTTAAACCGTTTAGTCGGATTATAATTAACCCTTTAATCCGGTAAAGGAATAGGCCCCAAGTTGACTGACTTATAAACGAGCGCCGTGAGTTTTGGCTGGTGATGGCTGGAGGCTGCAATGACCTGCACCTGGGCACTGGTCTGGGTGGAGCGGGGCGGCGAGCCGAGATCGCGGGCGGTCACCGACAACTCCACCAGGCCGACCGATGAAAGACTGTGGTTCAGAAAGATCTCGCCTGAAATAAGTACATGAGAAGTAAGGGCCGACGAGACTTGGCGGCTGTGGTGTAGTGGTAAGCATTCTTGATGTCGACGCCAGCGGCCCGGGTTAGATTCTATTCGTTTTCCTTTCATTCTTTCTTTTATTTCGAAATTGGTACATCCTCTAATAATTTATTTTATAGTTTATAATTTTAGTAATGGGTTAAGTTTGTTGGAATTGCAAACGGACAAGATGATAAGGACAAGGATAAGGAAGGACGACTACAAATCGGGGTTTAGGCGTATACACGGGACGGGGCATTGGGGAGACTTAAATTGCCGAACCTAATTTGGCCGAATTTTGCAGGGATTTTGGAACAGCTTTCGCAAAATTGCGAAAATTTGCAGACGAAAAAACCGCAGACCCCGACAGCATATTATAACACATACTAAATAATCTTATTATATAGTTTATTCCTATTACTTAAGTAAAATATGCAATTTAAATCGTGTTACAAAAATTTTTTCATGAAAAACATGGATTCTAGACGAACCGGTATCCTGGTTGATCCAAAACCGGTTGTCGGTCGGGTCCGGCTGTGTGAGCGAATACAGGATTTGACCGCGACTCTCGGAGTCTTTGTCGGTCGCCCCGATGCGAATCAGTGACGAGCCCACGGGCGTGTCTGACGGCAGAGAAACCTGAAACATGCCAATTAATCGATAATCGATCGATATAGGTTGTAAGCAGTTAATCCAATGATGTGTGTAGGGCAGAAAAAATCGATGGGTATTTGGGTCGATTCATACTTACGGCCGTATGTATGTCCGTTCTGTCGGTAAAATTGCGAAATAATCATTCCACAGACATATAGACCTACCATAGTTTGGTGGCATGATTATTTCGTAATATGGCTGAACTGACATACAGCTATAAGTATGAATAGATCCTTACGGGGTGAGGTTCGTCCTTGTGATTTAGCTTGAAAAGATCATCTGTCAAATTGCAGTAACTTAATTGAAATTTTTGAAAAACTTTGGTTTAATTCGACCAACCTGATAGAATTCTTGCATGAATTGGGGCGCGTTGTCATTTTCGTCCAACACCAAAACCATTTGTTCAATCTCTTCAACGTTTAGGCCGTCCGAAACCTGAAAATATAAATTATGAATTTAATAAGAGATATAATGATCCACGATTTAAAAACAAAACCAGCTACGAAATTGTTACTAAAGTCCTATCAAAAGTTTTTGACCTCTGAGAGAAACCAGGTACCGTGATTTTAGCAACTACTTGCTCCACTCTTGATGGAAGTTGTTTTTTCATAATGAAATCACCTGTTTTGTATTCCCTCAATTTTTAACATTTTTTGGTCTAACTAGGTAACAAAAAACCACTAACAAAACCAAATAAACCCACCCGTATTTTCAGTCTATACTGCTGGGTGGTCTCAAAGTCCAAGGGTTTGGCCAATAGCAATCGCCCGGTGAATTTGTCCAGCGCAAACTGATTGGCTGGATTTCCGTCGGTGGCCAACTCGTAGACCAATGGGGGTCCACTGTCCACGTCATTGGCTGTTACCATGGCAACTGTCGCGCCCACGGGAGAGCCTGAAACAAGGTGAACTAGTAATCCCTGCTGGCTGAGCGGACATACGGCTGTAAGTATGAATCGACCCTTAAGCTTTTGGCTAATTTGAGCGGACATATACAGAGTAGCTCATATTATGTTTTCTAACACATTAAGTTCAAATTTGTTGACATAGCTGATGCTAGTTTTCGGATGTCAGTACCCCGCACCCCCACCAACAAATTCACAATATTGTACGGGGGACACCTAATATCACTGAGACCGGGCTATCCCTTGCTTACTTTAGCTCTTGGCTAGGTGCCGCGTGTAGCACACCTAAACCAATTCAAGGAATTTAATCCTGAACCAAATCATTAGATTAGGCTCGATTCATACTTACAGCCGTATGTAAAAATACGAAATAGTCACGACACTAATCGTGTATAAGATCAGGGCCCGATTCATAAATACAGCCGTAATGTCCGTATAACCGGTAAATTGAATAAAACGATGAAATAGTCGAAGCAGAGAAAAAAAAAGAAAAAAAAAACGACACTAATCGTGTATAAGATCAGATCAGATTGTATGTGCGTTTTTAGTAATTCTGCTAGATAAACGGACACACGGCTGTAAGTATGAATCGAGCCTAAATAGGTAAATCCTCAGCTAAACCGATTTACCTTCACTAATCCTCACAGGCCCTGCGGCCGGAAAGGTCGGTTTGTTGTCATTGCTGTCCAGGACGCGTATCTTCAGCACAGTGGTCCCAGATAACACCTCCGGGCTGCCGTTGTCCGAAGCCATCAGGATCACCTCATAGCTCTGGCTGATTTCTCGATCCAGCTCTCCGTTGGTTCGCAGCAGTCCTGACGAGTCCACCAAAAAAGCTCCGTCCGTATTTCCGCCAATAATGCTGTAACTTATCTCGGCATTCTCCCCTAGGTCGTCGTCAACGGCGGTCACCTGAAACAAGGTGCAGTTGGTAGAATGCTCGCACAGGAGCTGGTATGGCGGGAGTTCGAATCCTACTGAAAAAACTAAACCGTACTGCATTTTTTGCTCTTCAATAAAAATTACAAACGGTATTCCTTTTCCTAAACCTCCATATTCTCCAAACATGGGTTTGAAAAACTTTCTGAAAAAGATTACATGCAGCCAGGCTTGAATAATATGATAGCCTGTCTTTAGGTTAGCAGTGGAAAATTCTAGGCCAGGTTCACACCACTGTCCGTGAAAGTCTCCGTTTGTCCGTAAGCATTCGACAGTTTAACACCGAGTAGATCCTACGACCCAACATTTATTGCTTAAGCTGAAACAACTCAAGAAAATGTGGAAGCAATCAGAACTGAGACAGTCTTTATCCTTCTGAGAGTTCAGGGGCGAATTGCAGAAAGATTTCCACGACCTTTGAAACTTCATATTATGCTAAAATGCTAAAACTTTTTTCTCTGCTAAAACGATTTTGATAAACTTTTTGTCTGCTAAAATTTTACCATTCGACTATTTATAAAATTTAAACAATTTCAATTGAAAGCCACGGCCGTTATAATCTTTATACAAATGGGCCCTGCCGTACGGATAGGGGCGAAAAACTTCCATAAAAAAACACGGATAAATACTTAATATCTAATGCATACGGCCAAACCAGATCTGAAAGCAGCATACCCACCTGCGCCACCACGGACCCCCTCATGAGTCCCTCCTGAATGGCGGCCACGTAGGTTTGTTGCAGGAACTGCGGGGGGTGGTCGTTTTGGTCGGCGACGTAAAGCTTCAGCAGGGCTATGTCCGAGGCCAGCTCGTTGGTTGCCATGGCGACCAGGCTGAATTCCGCTCGCCCGGATGACCGCAGCAGCGACAAATCCCGGATCTGCAGCTGGCCTGGATAGAGTAAAAAAACTTTGGTACTATTATATTGTATATTTGTATATTATAATATAATATACACTTGATTAATTAATTGGCTATAGTGAGATTGCAGTAATTTATCCTGTTTGGGAACGAACTTGTTGTTGTTGGAGTATGTAGGTATTATAATAGTATCAACATCTGTTATCTATAGTTTGTTTACATATATATATATATATATATATATATATATATATATATATATATATATATATATATATATATATATATATATAATATATGTTATCTATATTTTATTACAATGTAAGAAAATATATATATATATATATATATATATAAATTTGAGCATATATTCTGGCTATTATACCGGCTCGCAATCCCGCAATTACCTGCAATATTTTTTTCTATTACGACTGGTTGAACAGAGAACAGACCCCTATGAGCACTTATGAGCGCCGACTTTCCTACTTTAGGACACACAAACTAGCTATCCTATTACATAAAAAACTACTACAAAATTTAAAAAAAAACAAATTTACCAGTTTTAGCATTGATTTTGAACAAATGCGTAGCGTCACCCCCCACGAGATCGTATTTCAGGGGGCCCCCCAGATCCGCTTGAGCCAAAATCCGTCCCAAAGTTTCTTCCGCTTTAACTGTTTCTGGGAATTTAATTTCATAGCTCGGATGGGCAAATCGAACGGGATAGGGGGGATTTCCAGAATTATGGGGGGGTTGGATTCGAACTATGGCCGTAGATTTTAGGGGGCGGGGGGTGCCTTTGTCTTCCGCTACCACCGCTAAATGAGTGGGGGCCTGGGTTGAAATCGATTCGCTGATTTTCGCACTGATCACCCCCGTGATACTGTTGATGCCGAACTGGTCTGAGACTGAGGACAAGCTGAAACAATAGTCTAGAGGTAGAGCGCCAGATTAGGAGAAGAAATGGCCTGGGATCGAATCCTACTTAACATAAATTTTTAAGAACGTTAATTTACCGAGTCTATTTTTAAGTAGGTAGCTTCATTTTCAAGTCCGTGTCCGACTAATATTGGTCTGAACTCTATATGAAAATAGGAACAGTGACAAAACGAATTTGCCTAGTTTTTAGCAAACTAACTAGACTTGACCCAAGCTTTGTCTATTACACCTAAAACTCCGAAAAAATGCTGGACACTGAGATGCAAAGAAAACGTATGATTTGATTTGATTACGAAAAGAGCAAATTTCAACCATCAAGAGTACATACAGCGAATAGTTGCTAAAATTACATGATCAGTATCTATCAGTGTCCAACATTTTGCGGTCAGTGCAGAATCTAACCTATAGTCAATATCTTTTGATCATACTTCTGTCCATAATCTAACCTATAGACAACATCTTTAGTTCATATCATAATCTAATCTATAGTTAACATTTTTAGTTCATAATCTAACCTATAGTCAACATTTTTAGCATACTTTGGTGCATAATCTAACCTATATAGTCGACATTTTTTGATCATACTTCGGTCCACAATCTAATCTATAGTCAACATTTTTGCTTCGACTTTAGTGCATAATCTAACCTATAGTAGACTTCTGCGTTGCCTCCCTCAGAGTCGGCATCAAATGCGTTCACTTTGAGCACCCGTTGTCCGGCCGTGAGTGTGGGGTTGCTGAGGTTGACCCGGTAGACCCACTGGCTGAAGAGCGGCGGGTTGTCGTTCTGGTCGATCAGCTGCACTGTGATCTGGGCTAGGCTGTGATGGGCAACCAGGCTGCCGTTGTCCCAGGCAACCACGTTGAACGTGTGGGCGCGGGCCGACTCGTAGTCCAGGGGGCTGCAAAGGATGGTAGTCACAAAATATTAGGGGCCATTCCTTTACCGGTTAAAGGGTTAACTTTAATCGGACTAACCGGTTTAAAATTTAAGCTTAAAAATGCCATTCCAAAACCTCCGGATTAAACAGACTTAACTTTCAGCGCGCTGCTTTTACTAAAATAAGTCCAGTCCGTTTAACCCGGTAAAGAAATAGGCCCTTAGTCACTAATGACTAATTGTGTTTTCATGTAACTGGATTAGCTACGTCAATAATAAAGGTCAATAAAGCAAGGCAAATAGTGTGTTTCGTTAAATCTACTCCATTAGCTTCTTAAGTTTTATTATTGGCGTTAAAACACGACAGTTGGTATAAAATTCCATTTTTTGGCGTGGTAATCTTATGTATGTGCAGTAAGAGTCAATTTAGTTTACTATAATCCACTTCGACCTAATTGAAAGGCAGGTCCTACAAAAACTTCTAGAACGAAAACTTTCTGAATTTTTATACGTCTTATGCTCATTGAGGCCTCATTTACATCGAGCACCACTAACCGTTTGACAGTAATAGCCCCACTGCTGGGGTCAATTTCAAAACATCCACTGGTGGTATTAGCCAGAGCATAGACCACTTGGCCGTTCGGGCCGGAATCGGGATCAATGGCTGCTAGCTGGAATATCTGCTCTCCCAGTTTAGTATTCTCGGGTGTTTCCAGAACGAAAGCGGAGCGCTCAAAAGCAGGACTGTTGTCATTCTGATCCAGCACTGTGATGGGAATGTGACAGCTGTTGGTCAGGCCTGGCGTCCCGTTGTCTAGCACCACAATGCTGAGGTTATAAAAGGGCACGGTCTCACGGTCTAGACTGTCGCAGGATAGACGACCGGTCGCCGGATCCATAAAAAACTTGCCGTCAATGTTACCGCCTGTAAAAAACAATTTGAAATTCTAGTAATTTGAACGTCCGTCTAGATCATGTGAATGAGCCTGCACAAATCTCGTCTAGTCCTAAAAAACTAAACGTGAACGGCTTTAATTTAACAAACTTGGATTAGCTTAGCTATGAAAACTATTGGGTTTTTTATGTCATTGTCATCAGACCATTTTTTAAGTTTCACAGTTGTAGTTAAACATTAAACACTGATGTTTGCTTTATCAATAGTTTTAAATGAATAAAAAAAGCAGCCAATTAATATCAAATAATAAAGAAAAACAAAAAATACAACTATCACAACTACAAGCACAATCAAACCATACCAGCCAGACTATAAGTGATATGCTGATTTCGGCCGCTATCCAAATCGGTGGCAAAAACCCGATGAAAATTAGCAACCGGTTGGTTTTCCGGTATGCTTTGCGGCAAGCAGGCGGATTCGGCCAAAACCGGTGCATTGTCATTCAAATCATCGATCTGTATCAAAACACTGGCAACGTCATAAAACAGCGGCTCGTCCATACTAAAGGCATAGGCCACCAAAATATACGAGTGCCTTTGTTCTCGATCTAAACTGCGAGTCGTTTCCAAAATTCCGGAATCGAGATCCAGCTTGAAAGCTCCCAAATCCGCGCTAGGCTTCGCCAGTCGATAGCTAATTCTAGGCTTAGGTTTAAGCTTGCCAGTAGCCATTAGGCTAGCGTCTAGTTTGAGTATCAGCGTGCCAGGGGGGGCATTTTCCGTGACGTTAGCGTGATACACGGCTTGGCCGAAACGGGGGGCTTTGGAGTGACCACTCGACTTGACCGTGATGGTCACTACTTGTGTCGACCGCAGGGGTGGACGTCCGTGGTCCGCTGCCTCGATTTCCAACTCAAATTCTCGCTTCTCTGATCGATCCAGGTGGCGTTTCAGGAACAGGAAGCCTGAAAAGTATTATTTTTAAATTTTTTTATTTTTTTAAAAATTGCTAAAAAAGCATTACAAATTGAGTTCACTTTTGGTCAGTGTTTTGAAAATACTAGGCATAACGATTTGGCATTCGGCAAAAAGGTTTTTAATTTCTTCAACTACACACACAAAGCATCTCTTCTCAATGCGCATCGCAAGTTTTATATTGTAACTGGTGTAAATGTCACCAAAAATGATCAACGTTTGCTAAAATACACACAAAAGACCGTGAAAACTAGAAGAAAGTGCCTTTGGCTAAAAAACTTGGCCTCAACGGGACCCTCCTTCTCTTTTTTACTCCTCTCCCCTTGGGACAAAGTTTTAGGTTTTCGCCCTAAGTATATAATATATAGCAGCCATAGGGCTGTAAGTATGACTGGTGCTTACCCGAAGTGCCATTGATGTCAAAGAGTCTCTGTTCATTTCCTTTCAGGATGCGATAGGTGACTCGGGCATTGTCTCGCCAGTCGGCGTCCAGGGCAGACACGTAGACGCCACGCAGCCCCTCCTCCGCCATCCACAGCTTGGCGCTGCTCTGCCATTCGGGCGCGTTGTCATTCACGTCCGTCACGTAAACCCTGAAACGAGCGGTCGTCGCAAGACGTACTACTGCGAATGCATTTGCCAACAATGATTTCATTCATTACATCAACTGGATTAGATTAACTATATTAACTTTCGTAACATGTACTATTCTATCAAAATTTAGGTAATCTAAAAAAGTCACACTGAGTTATGAGATAGTATATTATAATTAATCTAATTTGGTTGAATAAATCAAGAGTACACAATATATACTGTATCTCGTCTCTGGCCATTATTTGAACTGAAGTATGAAGTCAACCAGCTTTCGCACAATCATTGCGACCAAGTATGCTCAATTGGCCCAGCCGCATTTGCCTATTCAATATCACGTGACAATATGTAGTTCATAAGAATGACGTGACTATGGTCCACAACAATCAAGTGACTGTAGTTCATACAAATCACGTGACTGTAGATCATAAAAATCAAGACTGTAGTTCTTAAAAATCGCGACTGTAGTTCATAATTATCACATTTACTGTAGTTCATACAAATCACGTGACTGTAGTTCATAAAAACCACATAACTGTAAGTCATACAAATCACGTGACTGTAGTTCATAAAAACCACATAACTGTAAGTCATACAAATCACGTGACTGTAGTTCATAAAAACCACATAACTGTAAGTCATACAAATCACGTGACTGTAGTTCATAAAAACCACATAACTGTAAGTCATACAAATCACGTGACTGTAGTTCATAAAAACCACATAACTGTAAGTCATACAAATCACGTGACTGTAGTTCATAAAAACCACATAACTGTAAGTCATACAAATCACGTGACTGTAGTTCATAAAAACCACATAACTGTAGTTCATACAAATGACGTGACTGTAGTTCATAAAAACGGTAGCCCACCTGGCGGTGAGTTTGGTGTGTCGCCTGGCGTCTCTTGGCTCAGCCTGGTCACTGGCCCGCACCACGACCATGTACTCGGAGAATCGCTCGAAGTCCAGTGCTCGCGTGGCCCACATTTCGCCCGTGCTCGAGTCCATGTCGAAGATCTGTTCGGGTATTTGGCGATCGATCGAGTAGCTGAAATAAAATGATTGTTTTTTGACAGAATTAGGGACTACAAACTTAATAATGCGTAGTAATCATGATTATTTTTTGAATAAATACGGACTACAAATTATATACGACAATAGTCATTAGTTTTTAAAATAAATATGGACTACAAATGAAATGAGCGAAAATCCATATTTTTTAAACTATTAACTGCAAATTAAATCTTTTTTGGAAATATAATCAATAATGAGTTTAATAGTAAATAATAATCAATCTGAGTTTCGGCATCGGTATTTTTTATCGGTACCGGTTATCGATATTTTTAGGTATCCGCCAAAAACTAATATAATATATATTCATAAATTCAATAAGAGTACATACATACATATCTCAACTAATCAGATCAACAACTACGGTCCGACGTTTTTATACTGTAACCTTTATCAATAAATTAATAAATCAGTACTGTTACCCACCCGACCCTCCCGTTTGCCCCGTTGTCTTCGTCTGTGGCGTTGAAAGTCCACACGATTTGCCCCACGCCAATATTTTCCGGCACAGAAAAGACCAGAGGGTTTTCCGCGAATTCCGGTGCATTATCGTTCACGTCTTCCACGTAGATTTTCGCCTGGATCACTGATGTTCTGAAATTAAAATAACATTTCTGAAATTTCAATCAAATTTCTAAAATTTCAATTAAGTTTCTGAAATCACACAAAAAACTTGTTTTGAAATAGGGTACCCAACTCCTGCACACAGCGAGAAGTTACGCTATGTCAGGTCAAAAGAGTCCATTGACTCTAACCATTATTGGCGGCTTACGCTTAAAGAAAAATAACTGTAGAAACCTCTGTCAAACTTAACTGTTTCTAGGCCAATTACAGACGTATGTATACTAATTTAGTCAAATTTACGAACATGCGGATGTACGTACAAATTGATCCTTGCGTAGCCGAACCATATCAATATTTCATAGCTAAAAAGCTGACAGAATCCTCTAAAAAAGTTGGAATTCGAAATTAAAAACACTCTGGATTAAAAATTAAATTAAATTAAAAAAATTAAAAAAAACAAAGCCAGCGCGTATACGTTATAAGGTTATGAAAAAGGCACAAAAACTTACATCCGGAATCGTCCAGATAAGTCAATTTTCTGAATTCTCAAAAAATGCAGTTTGGTCAATTCATGATCCACCGGTTGCACCAAATACAAAGCCCCGCTGAATTTTTCCACCTGAAAAATACCCCCACTATTCCCCGAAATAATCTCATAGCTCAGGGGACTATTGGCTTCTGGGTCTAGTTCGGGTCCGGAGTGGGACAAATCGTCAACATGTCCCACTTTTGTTCCCACGGGGGCGGATTCTTTGATGTAAAAAATGCGTAGGGTCTCATTTTTCAGGGGGATTCCGTCTGGAAGATCGATCATCTCGATTGCTAGTCGTTTCACGCTGTTTCGGGGGGGCCGACCGTTATCTTCGGCCAAAATGGATATTTCGAATAAGTGGGGGTCCGTTTCGAAATCCAGGACTTTTTTCGTCACAATGATTCCGTCTTGCACGCCGATAGCGAAGGGCAAATGTTCTTCATCTGAAATTAAATTTTGAAAATTTTAATTCGAGTCAAAGTGTAAAACATATTAAAAATTGACAATTCAATTTCGAACTGTTACGTTAAATTTTCAAAAGGAGCAATAAAGTTGGTAATTAATTTGTTACTATTGACAACATGATATATACAGAGATGCACGGGGTGAATCGGCGAGGGGGGGGGGTGCCCGACCCCTGGCGGAAGGCGGGTGGTCCCTAGTTTTGGCCATTTTTCGGCGACAGCCGAAAATTTTTCAGAATTTTTCCATTTTCAACTCATTTTTGGGGTACTTTTTCCGCCGCAAGCGAAATTTTTTTACAATTTTTCAACTTTTTACGCATTTTTGGGGCACTTTCTTGGCCATCAGAGGGCGGGTGGGTGGTTGAGGAGGGTGGATACCCCCCCTACCCCCCCCCTATGTGCATCTATGGATATATACCATGTATACACGTAATGGCAATACTAATTGCTATAAATAGATAAATTCTTTTAATTTTTATAATTAACTTCCAAATATGATTAGGGTCTGGTGGCTAGAAATTACAAGTCTTAGAATGACCAATTTTAAGCACAAAACCAGGTCAGTAGTCACAAATTCTTCAAATTCATAAATTCATTCCAAATCACCTGCTTTTGCACTTCCAATAAATCATTACAATTATAAGACTTGTAATTCCTATCAAGAATCCTATCAAGAATACAATACTCTTTTTTTGAAGACCACCTGGTATAACTCCAACACAAGGAAGAGGTGAATCAGTACGCCAAACAGTGCTCGAACACCTTCTGGGCGTAAAGAAAAAAAGAAATACAATTCCAATCACTACAATGTACGAAAAGTACAAGAAAAAGCCCAAAGCGTACTGCTTAAAAACTTGTAGGTGACGGTGCCGTTTGGACCGCTGTCGGGGTCAGAGGCGCGGACCTGGGTGACCTCACTGCCCTTGGGCTGTTCCTCGTCGATGCTGATTCGACTGTTCACCGGGAGCACAAAAAATGGCGCATTGTCGTTCGCATCCAAGACCTAAAAACCAGTTTGAAAGTGTAAAAAACAAAAGAGAGCCAGTAAAGCCCGGTTCATACTTGTCCTTAAGGTGGTAGAAACGATTTCGACGCTTTTGAACTATTTTTATTCCGCCTGAAGGCGGAATTATTGGAATCAGAACGTTCTATGAAATACGTGCAAGATTTTGTACGTATAAAATGCCGTATGTTTTCCACTGTGTTAGCTTATAGGAGCAAGCGTGTTGCAACCGTGGGGGGCATGAACGCGATGAACCAACCAAGTATATGAGCTAAATTTTAACCAATACAAGCTACATTTCGTCAATTTCATATAGAAAACTAAACGTTTGACAAGATATTAGTGCAGCCCCCCGTTTGCTTTTCAGTTCTTTAACTTTGCTGCACGCTCCCCCCCTTGGATGTAAACTTTGTTTTGTCTGGCAATTGTCTGATTGGTTGTTGGTTTTTAGCCACAGCCAATCAGCGTTTAATGTTGATTTTCGGCAAAAGATGTAATAATAGAGACTCTCAGTGGGACACATTATATAATTTGCAGAAACATAATATATTAACAATAAACAACATCGATTTTATTTTAACCAGAAATTTTAGAAAAATTAAATGCCACTGTTGCAACTGTGGCTTAGTTAAGTCAACATGTGTCTACAAGGGAGTGGCGCAGTGGTTAGTGACATGGCCTGGCAACCAGTGGTTGGGTGGGTAGATTCTCAGTCCGGCATCTGCCATTCCTTTTTTTTTTAATTTTGCCGATCTCATTTTCTCTAAATAGGTACAAATGTAACTCTCTACGAAGGAATTTTATTCCTTTTAGGAGTCTACTTTTTTATTTACTATTTACTTTACTATTTAAGCTATTTTTTTGAAGCATGTTTTCACAGTGATTGTTAAACTGGCAACAAAGTTTTTTTCTAAATTGTGATGTTGGATTTTTAAAATTTCCCCAAATTTCACCGCAGAAACAATTAAAAATAGCTTTATTTACTTGAGTTGGACTAAAATAAACTCCGTCAATCTACAGTCTAATGGCTATAGTCTAGACTGCTCGTGTTTGTTTATTTCAGTTGGACTAAAATACACTCTTTCAAACTACATTCTAACGGTTAGTCTAGCTAGACTGCTAGCAAGAGTACATGATATTCTCTCACCCTATGGAAGAAGAGTGAGACACTCTCCAGTCTGCCTGTGTTCTCATTCAGACAGATCGCTCGTCGTTTTCGGCCAACATGTTTAAGCTTCCTTAACCTAAACTCAAGTTTAAAACAGGTAGGTTGGAAAGTGTCACACTCTTCTTCTATTATGTGCTCTTGGGTATAGTCTAGACGGCTATATCTACCTGTATCTCCACACTGCAGACCGTGGACAAAGGCCATGGGTGGGCCCCGTCCTTGGCCGTGATGGACAAATAGTGTACGCGCTGTAGTTCGTAGTCCAGGGAGCGACGGGTGCTGATCAAACCTAAAATACGCAAATGAGGCTAGAATAAGCCAATTGTAGTCTAACGGTGGACTGCACCAAATCGGATTAACTGACGATTTTAGCTTAAACCGATTTGGCTCAGGCTTAAATTCCTTAAATCAAGTGAAGATTAGCGCAGTTGGCGTTTAAGTTTTAGTTGAAAACTGGAGTTTAGCTACGATTTAGCTGAAATTTAACTAAATTGATTTACCTGGAGATTAGCTCCAGCTCAGACTTAAGTTAATCTGATTTGGTGCAGTCCACCGCAAATCTAATATTTATTATGTAATATGCAAATATGCAATTGCCAATATGCAAATTAGCCTCTGAAACATTATACAAATTTGTTGGAATATGTAAATCAGCTGCATTATGCAAATTTGCTGCATTATGCAAATTAGCTTGACATAATATGCAAATTAGCTGCATTATGCAAATTATCTTAACATAATATGCAAATTAGCTGCATTATGCAAATTAGTTGGAATATGCAAATGAGTTCAACTACGCAAATTAGTATTACACATGCAAATTAGTTGGAATATGCAAATTAGCTCTAAATGTGTAGTGTAACTGTATGCAAATGAGCTAGAATATGCAAATTAACCCTAAAATATTATGAATAAATGCTAATGGGAAGAATCGTGAATATGACGCTGAAATATAATGATTTATTTTATTAAATATGTAAATAAGCCAATAACATGTAAATGAGCTACATATGCAAATAATATGGCAACGTATGAAAAAACTTTGTTTTACTAATTTTGGCCAAACTATCAGTAAATAAATATTAATAAAATAAATAGGTAATAAGTAAACAACTAAACTCAATTACCGCTCGAAGGATCAATTTGAAAAGTATCAGATTCCGGTTCAATGGAGTAGAAAACCGTTCCATTGGCCCCTGAGTCGGGATCATAGGCCTCGATGGCCCCAATCGGACTATCGGGAGGTCGATTTTCGTCAATTTTCAGACTCAATTCGTCCGATTTCGGACATCTGGGGGCATTGTCATTCACATCCATCAGATAAATCAGCACAGTGGTGGTTGCCGACAGTTGGGGGTTGCCATTGTCCGTTGCTATGGCAACCAGCTGATGGGTTGCCCTGGTTTCCCGGTCTAGCGGTTGCCGGACGTACAGAATGCCGGAATCGGCAAAAATGCCAAAATCTTCGGTTTCCTCCAGAGAGTAGCTAATCTGCGCATTCGGACCCGAATCCGCATCCGTCGCTTGTAGAGTTAAAATTTCGCTTAATTTCGCTGCATTTTCGCCAATTCTCACGCTATAGCGTTGTTGACCGAATACGGGCGCATTATCATTCGAATCAAGCACATCAAGTAAAATCGTCATATTTGATGACCGGCTGGGCAACCCGGCATCTTCGGCAACCACCGACAACCGATGACTGCGACTGAGCTCATAGTCGAGCGGTTTAAGTAATGCCAGTTCGCCACTGCTCGGGTTGATCATGAACAAATCGGCCGCTCGCTCGAGTCGATATCTGACTCGACCATTCTCTCCGCGATCTCTATCGGTTGCCTTGACCGCATAGATTGGTTGCCGCAACTCTTGGTGCTCGTAGACGGGCAACCGGACCAAAGGCACGTCGAAGACTGGCGAATTGTCGTTGATATCTTCCACCAGAATCAAGACCTAAATGAAATAATTCACAGTACTAAGATATAGTGTATACGATCAGCTTATGGCGTGATTATTTCGTAATTTTGCCGGCTGAATAGACACACGGCTGTGAGCATAAATCCGTCCTATCTCCTAACACACAACACTATGTGCGTGTATTCTAATGTACTAAACGTTGACCATTGACCATATTTTTTTAAATTGGCAGAAAACCCAGTAAAATAAGAAAAATGTGCAATCAGCATATTGTCCAGAATTGACCGTCACACATAGTGACACTGGCAAACTGTATACGTAATTTAATTCCCTCATTACGCAACAAACTAAGTAACTAAATCAAGAATCAATTATATACCTAAACGACTAATAATAACTAACTACTTAATTAATTAATAATCAACTACTAAATTAAGTTACCTGAGTATGGTTGTAGGCAGGTGGCTCGCCCATCACGGCTTGTATGTTGAGCAATATCTCGTTCTGAATTTCCTGATCCAGATATTTGTTCACCACGATTTCACCGGAGTCAGATTCGATGGCAAAAAACCCCTCCGGGTCCCCAGCGTAGATTGAGTAGGAGATTTTGGAAGGACCTGAAAATAAAATGGAAGGATTAAGTAACCGACTGCTGGAAATTTAGGGTGGATTTCGCAGAGGTGGTTTTGCTAAACTCTGGTTCTACGTACATTTTCATATGATTTGCAGATCATTCAATTACAAATTAATATTGCTTGATTCGTTACCAATTTCGTCGATTTTCTCAAATCCGGTATTCAGGGTGTAAGCTAAGCTAAAATTTCAGTGCAGAACAGATACTAATTGCCGTGCTTTAGGTTTTGAAATTCAACTCTTAAACAAAGGTTTCAAAAATAGACAATTCATACCGAATCGAGTAATATTCCGTATTGAAATTTGGTGCAAATCACGCAAAACGTATGTACATAAACCCGAGTTAGGAAAACAACATTGTTGAAATCAACCTTACAGTTTTCGCGTATTTGAATTATCATGTACTCACTTATTTTAACACGTTTAATCCGCTTAGTCCGATATATCATTCCTAAACTTTGTACTAAGATAAGCCCAGTCCGTTTAATCTGGTAAAGGAATGGAGTCTAGGTCCCATTCCTTTACCCGTTAAACGGACTGGACTTATTTTAGTCCGAGGTTTAGGAATTAACACATTGGATTAAACGGACTGCGCGAGTTAAATTAAATCAGCGGCCTAGTTTTAGTCCGAACCCGTTCCTAAACTACCACTGGACTAAACGGATTTACATCCACGCCTTACATTAGTATGCTTAGCTAAGTGTGTTTATTCTAACTAAAAAGCAGCACGCTAATAGTTAAGTACGTTTAATCGCATAATTTTTAAACCGTTTAGTCCGATTAAAAATTTAACCCTTTAATCCGGTAAATGAATAATAGGTCCTTAGCCAATTCATACCCTCAGCTTCCACACTGCCGACCGCAATCCCGGGCAGGGTATCTTCCCGGACCCGGAACTGGTACTGTTTCTGGCGAAAGGCGGGACTGGGCTGTGAGTCGAGTAGCACGGAAATTGTGACGGCCGCCGGAGAGGTGCTACGGAGACCGCCCCCGTCTAGGGCCTGGATTTTCAGGAAATATGAGACGGCCCCTTTGCTGCCACGCGATAGATCTTTGTCCAGGTAGAGAATGCCTGCAGGAGATTAGCATAGGATTAATGGGATTAGCTTCAGACTAGATGGGATTAACCGTATAAGGTTTAACCCCTGATACTAGATTAATTGGATTGGGCGAACACTAGTTCAGATTAACTGGATTTCGCTACTATATTAGATTAACTAGATTACGCTACTATATTAAATTAACTGCATTAAATCAATTAGCCGACTGAGATTTGCTAGCAGCTTTCACTCAATTTCAACTGAATTTAAACATAAACAATATTCAAAACGAATTAACTGCTTAAATATAAATCAATAACTAGGTAATCAGTGAATGCCGCACCTTTCTCCCCATCCAGGCGGAATAAGCTCCACTCATTTCCCCCGATGATCTGATAGCGCACCAGCCCGAACACCCCCGAGTCCCGATCGTGCGCCGAGATCACCTGGATGGCCTGTCCCGGCGTGGCGTCCAGCCGGAGACTGACGTTGTAGGAGGTGGGGTAGAAGGAGGGCGCGTGGTCGTTCACGTCCGAAATGCTCAGCTGCACTAGGGCACGACTTTTAAGGCCGCCTGAAACATTAGTCGGATTGGTTTTATGGGTGTGTATAGCTGCAATAGACCACGACTTTTATGAAAGCCTGAAACATTAGTCGGATGGATTTCGTTGGTGTGGAGTTTTGTAAAGGCCGGTTCACACGAGGCAATTTGCAGGCGATTTTCAAGCAACCAACCACCAGGCGGTTTCAAACACTAGTTGAATGGGTTTTAACAAGCATAGCTGCACTAGACAAAGAGTGGCACTGAAACATTCATGAAACTGAAACAGGACTTGACCCCAACTTAGCGAAAAACCCACATTTAACCTGTATTCTATTTTCAGCTCCGGGGCAACTAATATTTCCCACAACAAACAACTTTTATCCAACAAAATCTGTCCACAATCTTCTCTACCTCCATCCAGGGCTTCCACAGTGAACTGATAGGACCGTGTTTGTTCGTAGTCGAGTGCCTTAGTGAGACAAATGGTGCCTTGGTGTTGGTCTACGGTGAACAAATCCGGGACTTCCAGGGGGAGACTGTACCGGACCTTCGCATTCACGCCGCAATCGGGGTCGGTTGCGTTGACCTGAAACAAAAAAACTAAATAAAAAGTCTGACACAAAAACAGCATTTTTTATTTGTCTAGTCTAGACACATAACACGGTCAATCCATACTAATTGTCCGTGAAAGTGTCTGTTTGTCCATAAGTATATACTTATATGATTACGTACTTAGTAGTAAAATAAAAAAATAACGAGACTCGGCTGTGCTATAACGAGACTCGATGGTGCTGTAACGAGACTCGGTCGTGCTATAACGAGACTCGGTGGTGCTGTAACGAGACTCGGTCGTCCTATAACGAGACTCGGTGGTGCTGTAACGAGACTCGGTGGTGCTATAACGAGACTCGGTGGTGCTGTAACGAGACTCGGTGGTGCTGTAACGAGACTCAGTCGTGCTATAATTGGTCGTAGTGCTACAACGAGACTCGGCCGTGCTTTAACGAGACTCGGTCGTGCTATAATGGGTCGTCGTGCTATAACAGAGCCCTGACCCCATTCGTGCTATAACGAGACTTAGCTACACAGCCAGTTTGTGGCCTATATAAGTACATACCTATAAGTGGGAAAAGATTTGACGTAATCTAATTTAATGATAAAGCTGAACAGCCTACACACCTGAGTAACTTATTTTTCTGCACTGTTAGGGCGGATAAATTAGCTATGTAGCAAAACTTCCTAATTGGGCGTAGCTAATTAACTTTTCATGTGAAATATTGTCACTGAATGCGTATTCAAAAACAAGCATGAAATATTTCTTTGTGAAGCCTTAGTAGTGTCGAAAGTGTCTTGCTTTTTGTAAGATAACTAAGGGCAAGTAACGGAACCTAGATCGACTATTCTGGGTTCAAGGGGGGGGGGGTGGTTTTAGGTGGTATACAAAAACTAATCAAAGCTTAGTAGCTTTCTAGATAACGGCCGCAAGTATGCAACAAATTTTTTTATATGTTATAAAGGTTTATTTAATGTCAGCTTGTTAGCCTACACAGGGCTCACAATGGCATTGCCTCAGAGGCTCAAATGGTAAACAAGAGTAGAAATATGCACATCAAAACTCCAATTACAAGTTTCCCTAATTTCACAACTTTTTTCAAACTTCAGGTTCATCAGTTTTCGGCCCAACCTGTCTTCGGCTCACGCAACCTAGGCTTTAGTGCGGCCTCTGGTAACCTAGCAACCGAAAGGAGCCTGGAAATTTATTTACAGGAACCCAGACATACTTTCACATACTATATACTTCAGCTTAAATCGCGATACTGTTTCGCTCTATAAATATATCCAACGCTTTCTTGTCCCTAATATTTGCCCCGAATAATTTCTTTGCCCCTTAACTATACTCCTGTGACCTTGAACTTTATTTGACCCTAAAAACTGCCTGCCACTTGGATTACGTGGATTTCCCCAATTTCATCTAGTTAAATTTGCCTAATCTCAATTTCTGGTCCATAACTCGTTTGCCCATAACTCAGCCGGTTGGAAAAATGTCACGGAAAACACTGCCAATTCTATTTCTCAATATGAGTGGGGAAATGATGTATATATTGGCGCAGCGGCTTCAGGCGCAAAACGTGAAGCCGGACAAAGCAGCCAAGGTTTTGACGGACATTATCGGAACGATGCTGAGCGAGCGATTGGTGGGTGAACTATTCAAATGTCAAGACTTGTACGCCAAACGAACCATGCGTGCGTTGTTCGACAAACTTGCTCATACGTCGATCATGCGACTAAACTCCACCAGTATGGACAAACTGTTCGATTTAATGACCATGGCGGTGAAGTATCAAATTCAGGGCTGTCGCTTACCGCAAGAAGTCATTGCGGTCACTCTGAACCATTTGGATGGGATGCGAAAATTAGTGGGCGACTCAGCAAACGTGGTTGCCGCCGTGGACAAAGTGTATGACTTGACGCTGGAAACCTTCAAAAGCATGTCTGCGATCGAGCTTCAATTTATACGCCAAACCCTGCTTCTGTTCTATCAGGATTCACGCGTCAAGGTATCGGTGCTGTTGCGTGAGAAAAAACAAAGTCAAGATGGTCGTTTTTTGGTCCCTATTGGCGGCTTGCTGGCCTACGGGGTTCGAATTCCGGGAAAAATCTACATCTCCACTTCTGCGGAGGCAAAAAAGTGCATCAGTTTTGAAGCCAAGGCCGGCTACTCTGAGAATACGAATAAACTGAAGCTAGAAAAACATCTGGGGCAAGCTCCCCATCGGGGAACAGATCTGGGATTAAATATGTACCAGGATCAAAAACCCGTGGTCCAGGGCGGTTCCGGATTCACGCAGACGGACATCAAGAACGAATCGAAAATCGTGTCGGACAGCAAGGACGAAATAAGTCTGCTGAGATTCCTAATGGGCGATCAAACGGAGAAGAAAACGACGACCAAAAATTCCTCTGATCTTGTGCTCAGTCTGTTTGACTCAGCGCAAGATGAGAAGGAATTTTTGCACCAAATCGAAGAGGACGCGACCGCTCAACAAGCCAACGTCATCAAACTGCAGGCCAGTCGAAAATCTGCCCAGGAAATGATGAAGGAGCTAAATCTGGGCGACACTGCTAGCAACGGCGCGCCCAGACAAAGCAAGGGAGATGAGCTGCTCAGTCTCATGGACGAAGCTACGGCTTAAGTGGATTAAACAGATTAAATGGATTAAAAACGATTAACAAAGTCTGACCAAAAATGCTGGACCATGAGACAAAAAGAAGCACGCGATTTCATTACGGAAGGAACGAATTGCAGCAGGTACATATCAAGTGCACGAGTAGTTACAAAAATTACGCCACTTGTTTTGCCTCAGTTCTCAGCTATTTTTGGTCAGATTTTAGATTAAACTAGAATGAAAGAATTGTGGATTAAAACGATTAACCATATTAAACGGAAGTCAAAGGATTAACTTGAAAGATTAACCATGTTAAATCGGCTTAAGTAGATTAAACTGATTAACCACATGATTTTCACAATGCCAACGTTGTTTCTAGTTTCCACTTTCGTCATTACAATATATACATTCGACTCGCTCATGTACCCTTTCAATTTACCACGCTTATACTGTACTTTAACTGTACCATTAACTCTTCTACGAACGATAACCGAATGTGTGTAAATATATTCTTCACCATTACTTATTTAATACTTATATGTTATGGACATTATAAGCATTGTTATTGACAAACGAAAACTAGATGAAGAACTTTTCCAAAACTGGATTAAACGGATTACATTTAACTTAAGTTTGCTGAAGTGCTGTGTTGATACTGTAACTAAATTTTACGGTGAACTGCACCAAACCGGATTAACTGACGATATACATATACATAGCTTAAACCGATTTAGCTCAGTCTTACCTTGAATCGGTTCAATCCGCTGCACCAATAATGATTAGCGCAGTTGGCGCTTAAGATTTAGTTGAAAACTGTAGTTTAGCTTCGATTTAGCTGAGATTTAACTATGTAAATTTATTAAACTGGAGTTTAGCTCCAGCTCAGACTTAGATTAATCCGATTTGGTACAGTCAGCCGATTATCGTTTATATAGTTGTATCATGATACTACCATGCCTTTACGACACGAATCGTTCTTGTCGGCTTGATCGTTAATATACGTCATGTTGTATTGTGGGCTTGTCAGGCTATTGTGAGTTGTGACAAACGACCCGTCAATAAATTGCATTACCCGGATAAAAAATCCTAACATAACAAAAAACAAAAAAAAAAAACAAAAAAAACCAAAACCAAATCTGACCAAATTAAGACCGATACCAACCGGATAAGGTTCAAACAAGTTAGTTTGTGAAATGTGAAAACAAACAAAACAAAAAAATTTAATTGTCATGTTTAAAACTTATGAAGCACATATATAACTTAAGACCGATAGATACCACTAGTCAAACGTGATTTCATTACGAAAACTAAAGTCTGACCAAAAAATGCTGGACCCTGAGACAAAAAATTTCATTACGAAAACAACGAATTGCAAGCATGAAGAATACAATGAGTAGTCACAATAAGCGCACTATTTGTTTTATCTCAGGGTTCAGCAATTTCTGGTCGGACTTTAGACTCTGACCAAAAAATGTTTTGGCCACTCGCTATAGCATGGCTAAAATGTGTTCTTGTCGTTAGAGAAATCACATGCTTTGTGTTGCCTCAGTGTTCAACATTTTTTGTCAGATTTTAGTACATTAGGTACTATTTAAAACAAAAAATTTAGTTTTGGTATCTTATTTTTAGTATAGTTTAGGTACGTATTAGGGATGGAAGTCTCGGTCTTGGTCTCGGTCTCGGTCTCGGTCAAAACCCGAGACTAGCCCAGTCTCGGTCTCGGTCTCGGTAGTCGGTAGTCGAAAAGTCTCGGTTTGTACCCGGTCTCGGTTTTTTAAATCTGTAAAAAATTTTCCTGTGGTCCCCCTTTGGTTTATATTTTTGGCAGGAATTGTTTTTTGGAAAATTTTTATTTCACCAAAATTTCACATCTAACAGTGAGATTCTGTCATTTTTTCCGAAAACAACTTTACTGTGGTTGTTTAGAATATCAGTAAACGCAGTACACACACAAAAATGTATGTTTGTGATTAAGTCGGTCTCGGTCTCGGAAAAAAAACCGAGACTTCCATCCCTAGTACGTATACGTGAATACCCCGTACCTAAACGTACATAAACACATTCCTGAACTATATATTCAGTTACAATGTATACAATTTGACCCCCAAATGGTGAGGTCAGCGTATTTCTCCTCAGCTTGACCCTAATCTGAAATCACACAAACTGTGTTTCATCCCATCAGCAAATACCGATAAAATGTTGACTGTAGAGATTTTGTGTGACTTTCTTGAAAGCTACCGGGTCCATAGCGAACTGTTAAATGTGTTGACTAAATTTATTTGTAATCTAATTTTGTATACCAACACATTTTGTAGCATTTCAAACGTTCTGCAAATAAGCGTGTAGAGCTATGCATGTACAAAAATGTAAAACTTCTCAGGTCCATTTAAACCCGATTCAAACTTGTCCGTAAGGGTATATATCCGTTTGTCCGTAAAGGTGATCGATTTCTTTTCCGTACGGATGTCCGCTTGTCCGTTAGCATTTTTGATGGATTGTTTTAAGTTTTTCTTGCGCACGACCACTGCCGGACACGGATACGGACAAGTACGAAGCAGGACTTTTACATATTTATGCTATATCCGCCCAGACACTTAATATATAATTTAAGTATTTAACTTTTCTCATACCAATACATACGTTACACACGTAATGTTACGTAAAAGTTTACTGCAAACCCATTTAAAGTTTAAGTCATTTTTCGAAAAATCATTTTCATAAATTGTCAATTTTGCTAACTCCCTGTGAAAGTCCAAAATATAATCAACTTTCTTGAAGTCATGACTTATTACAGTCTGTCAGTGGTTTGACCTTCAGGGGGAAATCTCACAAAATTTGATTGATAAAATACATACTTAAGTAATGAGTTAAAACATTTCTAACAACTGTGCGGGGGTGAAAAAGAATTTTTATAAAAAATATATATATATATATATATATATATATATATATATATATATATATATATATATATATACCTACACTGCGGTTAGGGCTTCATTTCCGCAAAAAAACAACTAAATATGAAAGACTGAAATAAGAAAATGGAACCCTGAATTAAAAAACATATTTTGCAACTTGTGAACAATTCAAAATGTCTAGAGTCCAAGTATAATATATTCACTTTTTAGAAATTATATGTACATATCGTAGAAGCGCAATTTATATACGAGTATGTATTCAACCAAAAGGTTCTGTGATTTTTAGTCCTACAAAGGGGTTTGACATTTTTTGAAACAGCACCCCCTATTTACTTTTCCTTATCTGTGACAGTTAAAGAAGATAAAATTAAATGGAAATTTGACCTTGTACAGGAAATACATACTAAAAGTTGAGTAAATGATGACAAGTCGGGGTTAAAATCATGAAAGAATTAGAAAATTTGACAGTTCTCCAGGGAAAATTAGTGTCGGCGAAAGAAAAGAAAAATACGCGTCGATCAAATTTCGAAATTGATTTGATAGACACGCGAATAGTCGGCCGTTGAAAGTAAAATCGACTAATGTAATCGACAGCTACTTAATTCGACATAATCAAGGTTTGTCGTACTGTTATTTAGGTAATAATCAAATGTGAAGTTTGGCGTACGTAAGTTGTCCCTATAATTTAGTTAATGTTCTTGAAAAAAGTTGTTATGAACTTCTTTTGAATGGGATAGTTTCAGTCTTTCAGATTATAATGCAAAAGAGGATTTAACGGATTGGATAGTTTCATTTAATATATACATTATTAGCAATTAATTATTATTAACTAGTTATTAATATATATATATACACCTCAGCGTCCAAACATTTGAAAAAATTAAATAGTTTATGCGAACTAGAATTACCGTAGTTTGTTGAGGTAAAGAAAAAGGACCCTAAAAATCAACCACAGTTTAACACGGGAGGCGGTATGGGAGGTCCAGTACCCCCCAGATTTTTTATTACGGTACAAGGGCAAGCAAAATTAGACCCACGGTACAAGGGCAAGCAAAAGTTCTGCAAAATATGTTACGATAAAACAGGGCCATTTTTTGTCTGAATCGGTACAAGGGCCGTCAAAATATGGTACAGGAGTATATACAGGACCCCCATAAATCGACCCCCGTGTTAACGTATGGTAGGGTTTTGGAAAAATCATTACCGTATTCTTACACTTACAGTTTTTCTTTACTAGGTATATATATACCTAACGGACAATTTTTTTGAGATAGGAATGGTTACAAATTAATTTTACTTAAGTTAAAAATTCTACTTCTAATTTAAAGATATCATTCTTGTACCTAACATACATATATACATACGTAGTCATCGATCGTGAGAACTCCAGTTAAGAAAGTTTGCTGCAACGTAACTGACAGCAACTTTGAAAGTTCATTGCGAGTCACTGTTCACACATCACTGCACAGTCAACTCACTGGAAACAACAACAACTCTGCATTTGCTAAGGCCCAAATTGCCACTTGAGTTAGGTGAAAAAAAAGGCACTTCGACTGATCTACGCACAACTATGCAAAGATTGCTTAAGTGTAGACTTCAAGGGGAATTCCTGAAGAAAAAATGGGGGTGGCGGTAATACGTAAGATGCTGAAACACTGGGGGGGGGGGGGGTAAACGATTGACCGTTCGACAATTTGTGCAGTGCATTCGATCTGGAAGGAGTTAAATCTAAACTAGAGGACGGGTCAAGGTGCCAAATTCGAACGTGTACGTTGACGTTCACATTAACGTTTCGTGTTGAAAGTTAAACGTTAACTTTCAGCACGTAGCTGCAGCGAAACACAGCATACCCATCTATTATGTAGATAGTATCTGAGAT
>JASANF010020954.1:0-24927 GCA_030248245.1 Trissonchulus sp. WLG1_4
AAGTGACATGCCGTGTATGACAAAGAGACGTCTATTGACTTCCCCAAAGCTTATCATACCCTGTTAGCAGAGCAAAACGCTACCGATAACCATTCTACTGACAGAGTACCTTCCGTGCCTGGTTCAGTCTAATTGCTCTTTCACATCAGGCAACGAAGCAAATCGCACGCGATAACCATTCCATCGCCTTCAGTGTCTACCTGGCTTGTTGACGTCATGCCATGATACTTCTAAATCTATATAGCAGCGGAGCAAACCTCATCGGGTAACCATTCTACCGCTACATATTTTCATCCATACCTAATTGTCACTATAATTTTGAACTTTAGCTTAAACGCACACATAATAGTTATGAATTCAGTTCGACAATAATTTGTTCGTTTATATACTCCAGCTAGGGCAAAACGCTAACGTTATCTATCCAAGCTTCAGTGAGTCATTTCAGGGTTGCCATCAGTCATAGTTCGGGTTTTATTTCGGTTGCTCACTAGGTCTGACCGCTATCGATAGCCATCCCGGTTCTGGCCAGCCGTGAGTCAAGTTCGATTTTACTTACTAACTAATTATTGAATTACCTTCACCGAGTCTAACCGCTAACAGTTTCCATCTCAGTTCTAGTATATAATCTGTTAGTTAGTTAGTAGTTCATTAGTAGACATAAACAGTAACACTTATTCTGCCTCAACTAGGTCTAAACGCATCCGATTTCCATCCCGATTTCGGCAGACTAATAATCACAATTAGATTACATTGATCACCAATTCAAACACCGAGCATCACTAACAGTACGGCGGGTTCCATAACCGCCCGAGGCAAAACGTAGTCGATAACTATCCCGGTTAGTTATGTTGCCCGCCGACCTACTTGCCGGACAACGCATATAAGCAGCAACTAGAGCAAACAACACATTGTAACCATTCCGGTTGCTTCCCATAAGCCCTGTCCGTATCTCACCTAGTCGTCGTATCAGTGCTTGGGTTGTGACGGTTCGACCTTATCTTTGAAACGCTTCTTGTACTCTCTGCTCAGGTATTTTCGGTCTTCGTTGCTCAGCCTTTTCGGAAACAAGACATCCCGCACTATCATCCAACACTTACCTAACCAATTTGTTCCTGGGAACGTGCTAATGAAATCAAACACTGGACTATCTCGGACAATCCCTACGCTCCAGCGTTTGTCGTTTCTGTCTGCACTAACAAGTACATCTACACCTGAGTTCTGCAAGAAAGCTTTGACTTCCACTAACTGATGTGCACGTGCCAAACAGATTGCATACATAGTTCGAAAAGCCATTACTTTGTACCATAATGTAGCTCTCACATTATTACTGGCTAACAGTGTTGATGCCATAGATTTCATTTGCGTGGATGACGTGGTACATGCTAACTGTTCTGCTACATCATGTAGTCCATATCCTTCTAGTGCCTTTAGATAATAATAGGCCTGTTCAGCTGTGAAGAATTGCAAATCTTTATGCACAAATGGGATGACGGATTCCCCTAACTTTGCAGTGTATTGGTTAAATATTGGGTAGGCACTTTTCGCAAATGGCAAAATTTTCGGATGTCTGTGCTTTTGTTTTCTGGCATCTTTCACTTTGACCATCAAGATTTCTTGCAGAACATCAGCATAGTGTAGCATCATCGTCGATTGTGTGACTAGAATTCCCAGTTTATCGTGTGGTGGTAACTCCATTAACTCTGGAACCTGATGTAATTTAGGCAGTGTGACTGAAAGCGCCGCTACAAATGCATTGTCTATGTTCCAACTTCGCCCCTCTAACAACATCGGATAGTATGCAAGCTGACCCTGCCTAGTGTACAATGGTGGAATATATACTTTGACCACTTTATCGTTGGGTGGATCCACTACCGGGCGTTCTAACTCATCTTTCAGCTTGTGTGTCTCATCGTGTTGTGTGTCGGTTGTATCAATTTCAATCCGTGCTGCAAACTTTTCGAAGATCTTTTGTTTGAGCCATTTTGCCATATGTATAGGCATTCCCAAAACTTGTGTGACTCGATCGTCAGTTTCAGCCCATTGTTGGATTAGTTCCTCCATGTACTCGCTGATTGGGTGTATTGGATTTACCTCTTTAATGGCATTCGATATTGGCCGTTGCAGCACTTTCCAGCGTGAGGACGACCAACACTTGACCAACACTCGTGTGTGACTTACCTTCGCTAATCGTTTGATAATTTCCGGTGGGTGTGTATCCATATCATTCCATTTTGATTGATGTGTATTTGGTTCCTTATCATTAGGCACTATCGGTGCCTGCACTTGTAGTTGCTCAAATTCGTGTGTTGGGGCACTTTCCGGACCCATGAATGGGCGTGTCACCGGTTTTATTGATGGTGTACCTAAACTAATGCATCGTTCTGGGCCATACTCCTCATGCGTGATTTGGTGAACTTTCAGCCAGTTTGTTCTAACAAACTCTGAACCTTTCCCTAGGTCTCCATTGGGTTTTCCGTCCCTAGTTACTCCCGGGTATTCTTCATCACCTGTTACCACTTCTTTACTGTGTTCTTTCTCGCCTATGTGTTCCAAATCTTGTTCCTGTGTTAACTTTGGCAACTCTTTGTTCGATGGACCTTCTGAGCCTACATCCTGTTCGTCTTCTTCCTGTTGCACCTTGATTTCATCCTCTGTTGCTAACTTAATGAGTTCACCCGTTTTGTCGAGTTTGATTACTGGAATCTCTTTAATGTGTGCCTCTACTTCACCGAGTTCCCGTATTTTTGGTGTGTTTTCTGACACTACTCCTCCTTCCAAGACCATTCCTAACTTAGGCACTATAACTTCGTCTTTTTCTAGCTTGCGTTCCGATTCTAGCCACTGTAATACTCTTGGGTCTTTTTCAATGTCAATCAATCCAATTGGCATGCCCTTCCAGGGTAGTTTCACCCATTTTCGGTCCATTATTTGTGGGATTCGGATGAATTCGATTCTGTGTTTCCCTTCTTCATCTACCCGTGGGATTGGTGGCATTCCTTTTTGTGCATGCTCCATGTGTGTGACTTGTATTTTTATTTTCCCTGTAATGTAATCAAACTGTGGGACTGGCATTCCCCAAGGTGCCGGTATCGATGTTCGTACTATATGCCAAGCCTCTGCTTCTGTCACATGCTCATCGAAGGCATCTGGTACTAGCTCTTGGCATACTTTGTCCATTGCCATGCGAATAACTCCAATATTGGTGTGTGATATTTTTGGTATAACCGACACTTGTGCTACCTTAGTTGGCAAATCTTTTGACAGAAATGTTTCAATCGATGGCAGTGGCGTTGGTGTTATTGCTAGAATCTGACCATGTTGTGTACTTGCCTCTTGTGTTTGTGTGGTAGGTGGAGGAGGTGGGGGTGGTGGTGGAGATGGGAGAGGTGGTGGGAGTGGGGGAGGGGGTGGTGGTGGTGTATTTGCGATTTCTCTTAGCATAGCTAGAGTTAGAATTTCCGCCTCACCCGCTACTAGTTGTATTGATTCCGATTCTGACTTAGTTTCCTTGACCTTTGACTGTTTGTATAATTGTTCCAAACTACACGATACTCGCTCTGGTGCCTTATCGGTCTTTCCAGATGTTACTCTCTGTTTTTCCGTTCGTGTTGGTAATGGAATCGAAGCTACTGACTGTGACTTGGAACGAATTCGTCCTGTATCCAGACTTACTTCTGTCTCCCCTTCTAGTGTATGCTCCTCGTGTGGTTCCTCCCTTTCTTCGAACTCCAATATATCTAACCCTGGTGTCTTTACTCCCTCTGATCTTACAGTCTCTAACTCCCATTCATTTTCCTCGTGTACCGGGCTAACACTTTGAGATATCACAGCGTAATTCACTGGGTCGACATTTTGTAACCAAAGACCAATGTTAGCATTATTAATTTGTCGGATTGTAACTGGCAGACTCTTTGTTACGGGCTCTTCCGTGACTTCTGGGGTTGTGTGGGACATGTGTGTTACTGTTTTATATTGGATCCGACTTTCAGACTCCTGAATTTCTTCTCTCTCTTCTTGCCGTTGTTGTTTCCGTAGTTTCTTCAGTCTTTCCCGTTCTTCTTTAGCATCAACAAAGGTTCAATCAACAAACTCCAACAAACAGACCCTTTGCTTTCGGTTGTATTCTGGCTGTCCAAAATTTGGCCATTGTGTGTTTGGTTTGAGGTACTCTTTCTGAACTGATATTTTAGCTTTTGGATGTAGCAGGGCTACGCCTGGCGCCATATATTCCAACTTAGGTGGTGTGTGCTTCATTTTCAGTTTAAATGCCGTCTGAGCTATCGCTGGATGTGTGAGTTTCACCACTTTTTGTTCCAAAATCTTTTGAAAGACAAAAGGATCAGGGTGTGCCACTCTTACTAACTCTGACAGCAACTGGCATGCAAACCAAACATCAGTGACCGCCCTTTTCAAACTGGCTACCGTTGGGATTGGTGTGTGTGTAGGTTGCCATGGTGGGACCATATCTTTTGCATCGAACGTCTGCAAAAACCATTCTTTGCCTTCGTTTTCTCGGCAATTCCGCCATGACTGCCCGGGTTTACCCGGTATCGGTTGGAGATTCTTTTGTGGTGCAAAGTTGTACCCAATATGATTCCATACTTGCCCAAATGCGACCACTGACGTTGTGGTGTCCATGCCATACGCTCTAGCTAAACGAGTGACATCACCCTCTGCGGAAAACGTAACCAAGGCTGTAGGTGGGGACTGAAGAACCATTGCCATCATTTGTCTGACTTTTTGAAAATCTTGTGTCTCAAAATAGATATACATAGGTAGAATTACAAAAATTTCAACTTTTTCGTACCCCTTTTTACGAATTGCTGGGAACGCTAACTGGACCATCGCTATGCTCGCTTCCGGTGAAACTCCCATGCAAGGGTTACTACATTCTTTCAGACTAAGAGCTGCGAACGGGCAATTTTCAAGCCTAAATCGGAGTCTTTCTTCCATTTCTAGCCATCGTTCTACTGTATGGATTATGCGTATTTCTGTCTTAGTCGGATCAAACGGAAATTCGGAGTTCTGTCCGGACATAAGACTATTAATTGCAGTTTGCACCCTAACCTTTTCTGCATCGGTTGCAATTGTATAATGCAGTATCGGCTGTGACTCTAGTACTTCGTGTTTTACTTGTACTGTTTGACCTTCTTCACCTTTCTTGCTGCTAGTAGCAGCTTGTTTTTCCATCGTTCGTACCTATGTGCGTATTTTGCGTAGTATAATTTGGGACTATGTGCCGATGGTATTACTATGTGTGAAAGTACAAACTAGTTAAAATTAAAACACTGAACAGTCACATGCAACTAATTAGTCGTGCAATTTTCGTGCATTTGGTGTTATTAAACTGCTCTGATATGGTGAAGGGTGCTCCTGAATTTTGGCTCCGACACTCCGTTTTTGCTCCTCCATCACTCCATGGCCGCTCCGAGTCTTTGAATTTACATTGAATAATATAATTTAAGATGGCATAATTAATTTCTGCAACAGTATACAAATAATTGTTAGTATTGATGTGGATGTGTATGAGTACAAGTACAGTGCGACACACAACCCTATACTCTTTTGTACTTTTATGTATTTAAGCCGTGATTGTGTTGGCTCGATTTTGTTCAGACGACGCGTGATGACACAACGGTGATTTTATTGGTGATACTGACAGTACAAGCAATATATGTGCAGACAATAAATAGTACACATGGACTAAATTTAAAATTTCTATATCCAAAAGAAAACATTTTTAGCCACTGTCTATAATTTATTATTCCTTCTGTTTGAAAATTATACTCCCCCAAATTTATAGATAGAGAATACCAACTATGAAACAATTAGCACCACTATAATTTCAAATTCATTTTCTAACTCACCCCAACTTAAAGAAATTATGAAGTTATACCCGAAATAAATTTCCAACGCTCTAAATTTTCAACCAATACCCAATTTCTAATATATTATTAGTATAGTTAGTAGTCCTAAGGTCTATGTTAGTCTACACTGTGTGTGCTTCGTCTTGTGTCGTTATGGACATGGTCAAGTGTGGGGGTAATAACGGCGACCAATTTGATATCTTGTCGGCTTCTAATTTGACTGCTCTTTGCGCACATGCAATCACGAAGCCGTATCGCTGTAGAAAATCAAATCCTAGGATCAAATCCCGTGTGCAATTCGGAATGATGGAAAATGGCCATTTGCATTGGTGTCCCTCGAACTCAACTGGGAGCTCCACATCCCCTTCAAAATATATTGCTGACATATTAGCTGATGTAGCTGCCTGAACTCGAGGGGTGGTCACATATAGCTGGCTATCTTTCTGCAAGCTCATAAAGAGGCGTTTTGTCACCAGTGACATTGAGGCACAATCGATTTCAATGTTTCCAGCGATTGTTCTAGTTCGCGGACACGTTCATTCAGTGATTGCATGCGTTTTCGCGTATGAGTTCTGTAGGTTGTCGGTCGGTTTACCTTCCCCTTGGATGTCACTACTGATTTGGTCTTTTTGTTTTTTTTTTCGAGGTCGTTTAGATCGGGTGTTTGTCCCTACCTCGATGGTATCAGTCCAAGTGTTCGTGTCAGTAGTCTGCGATTCCGAGTCGCTGTAGTTATTTCGAGACTGACCCTGCTGTTGTGTCTCGGTGTGACTATCCGGGTTCAAAAACGACTGTTCGGAATCAACCATGTCCTTTTTTGACTTTTGATTTTTAAGCACATTGCTTGTGTCAGTCTCGTCACAGTCGGGTGGTGTTATCAGTATTATTGGTGGTGACACTGCACATGTGTGAGTAGCAACGGTGTATGGGGCATGTGACACTTCAGCCTTAAACAGCATTGGGTATATTGTGTGCACCTCTGCCGTTTGACAACTAGCTACCTTCGTTAAGATACCACGTGTAGGCGCGTGATGTGTATATTCTAGTTCACTACTTTGTTGGTCAGTGTCCAATTGCATCTCCGTATCTAGCAACGCATGCTTAGGGCTAGTGTGCTGCGTAGCTGTCCACTCATGTGTCAACATGTTCACTTCCTGTGTATCCCCTACGGGTGTAGCTTGTTCCGTCCCTGTATTATTTTCGGATTGCGCTGTTGTAGGTAACGGTGGTGCACTGCCATAGGGTATATACTGTGGGTAGACATGCTGTGGTGGATACAGCACAGGTTGCGGCTGCCACTGCGGTGGTGCGTGCATGATAGGGTTGCTATTGTGCTGTACGTAGTGGATCTGCTCACGTGCATCGTTGTTATAGCTGCGTGGACTCATGTTGTTGTTATACCATGCATACTGTGTGTTATCATTGAAGCGTTGTTGAATGTTGTTGTTGGGTGAGTAGCTGCGGTAGTTTCGAGCATAATTTCCATAGCGGTTGTCATTGTTTCTCCATCTACCTAGTCTACTCATATTGGCAGGGAGTTGGCGTCGGCTATCAAGGAAAGGGGTGCGGTTCATCCCTTGCCGTGGGCTACGGCACTCACGAGTAAGGTGGCCACGTCTATTGCAATTATTGCACCGTGGAATTTCTCGTTTTTGATAACCAAAACCGCGTCTACCAAAGTATGCACCTGGACGAGCCGGAGAGTAGCTCCGTTGTCTCTCGTTGCTAAAGTGCTCCCCACCTCGCACTTGCCGTTCATTTGTACTACTGTTTCGAATTTCCAATTTCAGATCTTGAATAGCTTGCAATAATTTTGATTCAACACTAGGCTCGTTTTGCTGCCTTGGTGTGAAAGCTGTTCGCGAAATTGAGGGACGTGTCTGTCGATTGAATTGTGCTGGTGTGTGTTCAGGTCTGCCTCTTTGACCATTCTGGTCTGTGCTCACCGATTGGACCCATGCGGGGGACGAACAGCCTATCGGGAAAAGCAGATCAAGGAGATTCACAACCTTGGTCAAGGGAGGCGAGCCTTCGCAATATATAGGCGCAAGTACCTTTTGTACTTTTGGGATCACACCACTGAAAATTTGTTGCGCTACATTTGCGTCTCGCTCATCTCCGTCAACCCAGATCTCCTGTGCTAGGGTTTGAAGCTCCCTCAGGTAGTCCCGTACGGGCTCACCTGCCCGCTGCCGTCGGTCCATGAACTGACGGTGATAGTCATTTTTGGTCATTTTTCGGGCCCCGAAAACTGGTGTCAAATGTTCAACCAATGCACGAAAATTTTGATTAATCCCCTGGGGCAATTTCGAGGCATAGAGACTAACTCGGCCTCCCAATTTGAAGCACAAAATTCTGCCCCAATGTTCCTCTGGGACCATAGCCATTTGCAGTCGCATGGTGAGGCTTTGAAGCCATTCTTGCAGGGTCAATTTCGTGATGTCATGATCAAAAACAGGCAGATCTGCGACAAATTTTAGCATTCCCTGTAATTTCTGGGGGTCATAGACTGGGGGTTGGGGTTGCTGTGTTCCCACTGGGTTCCCACCAAAATTGCTTGGGTTTATATACCCCGGCATCGGACCAAAATTTGTGATTTTTGATGTTGAAAAGCACTGGTTTTGTTCTCCGTGTAGCCCCGTATTATTCCCCAAATGGAAGGTATTTTGCGCAACTAGCGGACCCTGCTCCATTCCCGCATTTGTGGGTGTAGATGCATATTGTGTGCGCACTATGGGGTTTTGCGACATTCGTGTTTGGTTCTGTGCTGTAGAATTCCACTGAAGCTGGGGCTCAGGTTGAATAATGTGTGCTTGCTGTTGTGCCCCAAAATTACTTGCTTCTCTCACCTGATTGACTGCAAAAATGCGTATGTGTTTGTAGTGTTTGTGCGTGTGTAGAGGAACATTGGTTCAGTTTGCAGTTCAGACTGCTCATTCAATAACTTAGGTGGACAAAAATTTGGGTATTTGGGCGTGGTAGCCGGAAAATTGGGAAATTTAGGCGTAGTCGCCGGCATAGAGAGCTGTTGGCCATCGTGCGAGGTGGCTTGCACTGGGAAATTTGGTGCACCGAGCTGCGAGCTCAGTGTATTGGCTCCATTTTCAAACCCCATTGTCGTTACTACTATTTGTTGGCCTTCAGCCAACACATGTGTCAAACCCTGGGGGAAGGCACGATCTGTGATTGCAGCCCGTGCTTCGTTCCCGGTTTCATTCATTATGTGTGTCTGTAGTGTGTGACTCTGAACCTGCGCCGCTGCGCCTGTTTCGGCCTGTAGATTCGGCTGGTGTGGCATGTGTAGGTGCGTGGCTGCTCCCTGGACGGCAGCGGACTCCAGTTGCTGCGCGAGGTTGGCGGCTTGTTTGGCCGCTCGCTTCAGCTCAAGTTTGCGCTTTTGCTCGCGCGTCAGTCTGCGGTGGTATTCCTCATCGGAGGAGTTATCTGCAAAAGTTACGTGGCCGGCGCAAGCGCCCCGGCCTGTTATGTCGCTACCTCCTATGGCACCTACACTCGTGCCTTCAGTGCCCTCGGGCACGTTCAGAGTCACCTGGCCTATGGCCGACTGTTCTGAGTGGAGTGGGTCGACTCGGTATGTCGACGAATCTAAATCCGTATTTTCTGAGTTGGGTCGAACTGGTGTGCGTGGAATTCGTGCACCACCCGAGGTATTCATTGTATTCAGAAAGATTCAAAAATTTGCAATGTATATAATGAAATGCTCAAAAAGGTGAATTTTCAGCTCCGATCTTTTCACCGGTTACAGGGTCAAAATTTGAATTTTGCTTCGAATCAAAATAAATTCCGTAAATTTATTATATTAGCTTGCAGTTGAAAACGTTTTCAGAAACTGATCAGAAAAATTTCAGCCAAAATTGCGATTTTAGTGTTTTCCGTAAAAATGCTGAAAATTAGTCCAAATTTATCGAAAAATGCAAAATTTTTGCCAAAAATGTAGAAATTCTGGTCAGATAAAAATTTCCCTGAGTTCGGGGTGCTACTAGTGACTTATTTTCACCTTGTCCCGGTGAAAATTGTGTAGCTGGAAAAATTCGACCCTCGACTGCTTTGATTTCGAGGGTTCAAGCTCAGGCGTCAAAGCTATGAAGTGCTACAGAGCTAAAAAAAATAGCAAAAATTTCATAAATAAATGTCAAAACTAACAATAATACCTCAGGAACTACGCACGGCTGTGTGGGGGGGTGTGAAGGCCTGACCGGTGGATCAGGTCAATATCGATGGCTACGTAGGAATTGCTGATCGGGGGTCCACAATCCTCTAGCTACTGGCTCCCGTGAGTTTCTGCAAAATACAGTCAGAAAAAACACTAAAAATATACACAATACGACTGTAATTAAATAATTTCAACAAATTGGGATACTAAATGCAGGTCAATATTCAAAATCAAAATTATATTTTAATAGAAAACAGCAAATATCAAGTATATATTTAACACACTAATTTCAACTAGTTCAAAATTTACTAATTAAATCACAATTTCTAATTGCAAAAATTAATTACAAATCAGCATTAGTAAATTAAACTAATAAAATACTACTATAAAATCTAGAAACAGCAAAGGAGAAATAAACTTGACCACGACCGAGGTAGACTGGATTCTGACAGGCGAGTGTATATAATCTGAAACACTTGAAAATAGCACACAACAAAAATTTCAACAATATATACTCGTCTTTTCTAATAGAATTGCAAAGAAGACATAAAAATAGCCGGTAGATAGAAATTACTGACGTATCTTGACAATATAAATAAAAAAAAAACTAAAAATAAATATGTAGAAATTTCGTACTTTTAGCAATTTTCAGAAAAAGGCTATTCCGGCCTATATTTCGCTGAAAATCTGGAAATTTTTCCAGAAAAATGGATTAAAGCAGGGGGGTAGGGTGTATTTGATGCTAAAATAGGGGGGAGTTACCAAAAATCGCAATTCAAAACAAAAATTCCAAAAGTTCAAAAATTATATACGTACGTGTTGCTCAAAATAGTGTCCTCCAACAGTGTAACTTGAAATGTTTTTCAGAAAAAATCAGACTAAAATCGGTCAAAAATTTTACGAAAAATGTGTTTTCTAGGGTTTTCGCTACCGTAGATTCCGTTTCTGGCACTAGATTTTACTTTTAGTCGCTAAATTTTGCAGCAGACCCCACTTGGAAAATCACAGTTCAGGCTTAGGCTTAGGCTTAGGGGGGGGGGGAAATTCCGTCTGAAAAATCAAAATTCCGGGGCTAGGAGCGGTCAAAACTTGCTCCCCTTCTTACACACTACTCCCCTGACAATATTTCGTAGAAATTTCGTTAAAATTTACAAAAATCAAATAACACTAAAATCATATAAAATAAACAAACTTACAATTCCACTGTGTAGTTCGCTGAAATTGACCCCAAAATTTACCCAAATTACACAGAAAGACCAGTATTTGTACTCGTATTTTAGGGGGGGGGTGTATTTGCGCAATTGGTTCCACTGACCGGATTTTTAACCGGTTATAAACACAAAAATTTAGTAAATTTTAAGCAAAAATTTTAAAAATTTGGGCACACGTCGAAGCGTCTTAGGTGCTCCAAAGCCTAGTTCACGGTCGCCACTTTGTTATACTGCGGCCCCCGGTCTTATGTCATCCGCGTGAGCTGGCGGGCTATCTCAATATCCGTGACCGGTGCCTAACTGTGCCGGAAGGCGCGCAGTGATAACAACTTGACGCTGAGAGCGTCGAAACCACTGGTCTAGAACTCGCTCAAGGACAGGTTCGGGAGCACTCTAAGTGATAGCTCTACGGGCCCTAATTTAGACAACACAGAGACCAAAAGTAGACCTTTAAACTCGGACACTTAAAACTCCAATATTTATTGGCAAACCAAAAATATAATTTACACAGTGAAACCAATTGCGCAGAGCATATAGAATACGATAAATAATACGATAATTTGTGTCAATATTCAAACCCTAACTCAAGACGTTTATCCCCCTAAACTCAGAAATATTTCGTATTACAACCCGCAAATTTGTCCCCGTATAAAACACAACCGGCCATCATGGTTCTCAACAAGCCAACCAACTAGCTTGCATTGCACTCTTATCAACACTAATTCAAACTTTACATTTTAGACTCAAACTCAATTCCCCCTTCCAGATTATAATTCGAAACATAATGAGAACACAATAGAATCACTTTTTAAACTGAATTCAAGTTCTTAAATTATCACTAAAATACGTGCAATTTAGGCTCAATTGCGCCTGTTACTATGACAACTAAACGTGAATATCAGATCAATGCCAAACTAAACATAAAATGGCTAGGTCAACAAGGGTGGGACCCTGAATATACAACATACAGATACAACTGAGGTTGTGCATCGTTACCTAATAGGGCCTAACCATACTATCTTTAATAATAATATGTACGTAATTTAGGAACCCAAATTAAACCTGAAAAATTGCTAGGTATTTTAGCTGCATGTGTAGATTTATAAAGTTAAATTGTCCCATATGAGTTTTTTGATAAGGCCACATTTTTAACCTTTACGCTGACATGGCCGGCTAAGCTAAGAAGACAGAGAGTTTTCATGTGTAGTTACAAATGTTCGCTTTAAAGTATTTTCGTGCCGCGTTTTATATTCGAAGAATATCCTCAGCACTTTAAGCATGTCGCAACAAATTCTGTCCAAAATTAATTTGACTCTACTCGCAAAACGTGCTTGTTATAAAAATTATCGAGTAGCGAGTTTGTCTTTTAAGGTTTATGATTCTGTAAATAAAGGCTTAAAGTGGCGTGTTAACGTTTTTTAGACATTGATTATTATATTTACAAGTCTAGTGCGTCTAGTTTAGATTAGTTCGACCAGATCAGATTGGTTTAAGTTGAATCGAGTTCATTTATTATTTCATAAATTCGGCCAATTTGATATGAATGCAAGTATTAGCAATTTGATTACACACGGTGCACGCTGTGTAGTCAGCCCTTATTGGAAGTGTTTTCAGGAATCATAACATTTTGATACTACAAAAATTTTAACGTCATTTCTGAGCAAATTTTCAGAACTGTCAAATGAGGGGTGACTTGAGGCGGCGTTACATGACCAAAAAATACTTTTGATAAAATTATGCCGTTTCTGAGAAGTTACAGTTGGATATATGAGTACCCATTCAGATTTGACTGCTCAATCCAAATTCGAAATTACGTAGCTATTGACTATTCAGAAACGGCTTATTTTTGAATTTTAAATCAATTTCGAATCTGTTGATTGACACTTGATTAAACACACGCTGTGTCAAAATTGAAGAATCGGACCACGCTAGTCAACCTAAGAATTAGCTGCTACAGCTTACACTGTGAAGCTTAGAAAGCAGCAGCTTCTTGAAGCAGACTGCAGTCACCTTTAAAGGAAAAGGTTGCAGCGTCAGATGCTGACAGCAGTCACCTTTCAAGGGACTCACTGTTTCGGCAGCTCTCACCCATTATTTTGGTTGAAAACTGCGACCTACCACAGGAGAACGGCCAAAGCCGAAATCCTGTGGGTTGAACTGCGACCCTTCCTCCTAGAAGGCCGCAGTTCACAAAAATAGCAAGCCGTCAAATTAGACGGCTTGCTGGTCAGTCAAGACTGACAATTTTCGCATTTTTCTGCCCCCTTTTATACTAATTTTTAAACTAATTTGCGTATCTATATAGTCTTGGAACAATTCTATTGGCTGGAAAAGGATTACAAATACCACGTGAAATTACAAAGATGATCGATCTTTGTTATTATGAAATACAAAAAAGAAAAAAATGAAAAAAATTACATCGGCCCAGAATCGAACTGGGTACCACTGGTTCGCCGTAACAAATTACGTAGAAACCACACGCTACTCCACTGCGCCACCGGTGCTTCTGAATATTTGCGTTTAAAACATCGTTAAATAGGTAGGTTTCTGAAATTATTTGATGAAGTTGGTAAAAGAAGTTGAAAGTTTTAAAATTTTGATTAATGCGTATAAGTGTGTTAATCATTTTGCTTAGGATAGTTTATATCCTATTAATTATTTTGCTCAGGATAGTTACTATCCTATCAACTATATTATAAACTATATTATATTATATGCTATTATATAATATCATAATATGTTAAATATTGTATAGGTAAGTCAATCATGTTTTAAAACACGAGGCATCCAAATCATTTTTGTTCCTTCTAGAGAAGGAACTATTGTTTTGAAATCGACTCTGCGCAGTGTTATTATGGCAGCTACATGGTGATAGGCGCGTATGATTAACACGTAAAGTCAGTATGGGAACTGACTGCTCTTTTTTTGAAAGCTTCGGTTTCTAATGACAAAATGCTCAATAACACTTTTGCCTACGTATTGAGTTGTCATTTTATAAAATTTTGTGATTTGAAACTCTATTTTTAATTTTTCAGACAAGATACATACACATGCTAATCACGTGATTGTCTAGACGATGTCTGTTTTCATACTTCTTTTCTACATAGTCATAACCAAACAACGATAGACATCGAAGTAGCGTAGTCGAGTGGTCAAAAGCGCTAGTCCAAAAGTTTCTGTTATCCTACTTCGAGGGTTCGACCCCCATACGGTTTTTTGCAAAAAATTTAGCAGTTTTTGTCAGCATAAACTCTTTTGACAGGAGTTTTCTTTGTCAAATATGCGACTGCGTGCTGTAATCACGAGCAGTTCCAGCAACTATGGCATGATTTCTCGAGAAAATTGTTGAATTTATAGTTTGATTTCAACACAAAAGCTCTGAATGTAAAAATCGAATGCACACAGGTATTAATGCATCCTATGCATGGAAATACACACAAGTAAAAGCGAAGCTGAAATCTTATGGGTAAATTACGCAGAATTTTCACTCCGCGAAGGAACCTTGCCCCCTTTTGGGGCCTGCTTGTTTATCAGAATTATTGGCTTATATTTTATGTGCATTTGCGGTGGTGTTCAATCATTGGAAACTAATTTGATTGATATTTAATGATATTAAATTATTCAGCTACAAATTCATGTGAGTTTGGCAGAAGGCTTTTAGGTTTTTTTTGCAACATAATTTTTTGGTTAGCCAGCTAGTATTAGCTAATCTACTTGCTTATGTTTAATGAGGTACAGGAAAAATCTGGTCAAAAACACTAACAGTCATGTTATATAAGCTCTTTATATCTCACACAGGTATTAATTAAGAGGCGGAACTAATAGAATTTTGAATAGTCATTGTGTAGGTTATGTAAGTTCCTATACTCAGCCTAATTTCTAATAAAAAGGTTTTTCCGCAAGCCTTGTATAATTTGATTTCCGTTGACTTTGCCAGGCTGTGTGGTTTGCAGACCTGGCCAAAACAGGCACGCTTTTCTGTAAAGACTACTTCTACAGCATATTTTATTGATTCCTAACTGCTCTAGACTTGACATTGTGTCTCCCTACTTAGCTTGCGACTATTTTATTCTAATTGTTCACGCTTCACCCACGCTCTTTCATCCTTAAAAAAGCTATAATAACACAGCTGAGAGAGAAAAAGAGTGTTTGGGCTTTTTTTCTGTCATAGCCAAGTCTGTGTCTAGCCAGGGGATAGAAGCACTTTTTTTGGCAAAACTTGCTAATGTATTTTATCTTCTTTTCGTTTGAGTATCATTGAAACGGAAAGTTTTTAAATTTAGAGTGAATTTCTTTAGAAAATTTGTCTTGTCGATCAACTTCAATTCGTTAGGATTCGGATATGGTTGCCGTAATCAGAGAATCTCTAGATTTAATAAACTGGTATTTCTCCGTTTTGGCAATTGCCAAATTGCAGGTCTTACAAATGCTGCAAATATTTTATGCAGGTACCTCGACAAGCTGAGTAATGAATTCGCCAGTAAAATTTCATACCAAATCACTAAATTTTAAAATCCTGATTGTAGCAATTGTTAGACTCCAGTTTGGCCTAGTTAAGGTGGTAGTTCCGTTTTCGAGGTTTTTGTGATTTCTATGTAAACTTTGCGCCACCAGTACTCAAGTTATAAGTGACGCCTGAGCATGAATTTTTGGGACAGTACTGTAAAGGTCAAAATCCCCAGGCGTGTCTCTCACTTTTTCGGAATTTCACCTGTGGACATTTTTAGAGGGTTTTAATTACAAGAAAATAACTTAAATTTTCGGTGCGTTTGCTTTTCAGCTATTTTCTCAGTAAATTGACTAGTTATTAAAAAAGTGGGGGACATGCCTGGGGATTTTAAACATGTCAAAAACCTTACCAACTTTCAGCCCCAACAGGTACTCGTATGATTCAGAGCTGTGGCGCAAACTTTTTGTAAAAAATTGTAATATTTTGGAAAGGACCTTTCTTTAGTCGCTTATACTGGAAACAAAATCACAGGTTAAATTACAATCCATGGCATACATTTAGGAAAGATATTGTTCTACCTAATGCAAAAGACCGCTTGTGATTTGAATTTGTAAACGCTGAGCTATGGCTTTGCAAAAAAACACCTAAAAACGCAATTACCCCCTTAAGTGTTGCTGAGATAAACAAATCATACCATTGGGACAATTGTAAGCATAAAATATAGTGATTAGCAATGAATTCATATCAGGGTTTTTTTTTGTGTAAAATAGGATGTATTTACACATCGGCCGCCTAATATACACAACAAAAAACAAAAATACACACCGATTTACACAACCCTATTTTCGCCCAAAAGTTGATAAAACCGCCTATGTTGGTCGTTAAAATTACGAAACATCGCGAAGTGGCGATGGCGGCCTGTGGCCGCTTTGCGCTAACAAAAATAGGTCTTATTTTTTACCAAAAATAACAAAATCTCCAGTTTCAGCGGGCTTCTGCCCTTAAAAAAATTCTGCTTTTTTATTTTCATTATTTCATAAGCATTTGAAAATGAAAAATCAGCTATGCTGAGCTTGTCTGAATGATGTCTTGTATTACCATACATGTATATAGTTGGTGGAGGAGAAAGAGTGGATGGGTAAGGGGAGGGAGGGTGGTCGCGCCGGGGGTGAAAAAAAGGGAGAGGATCCTGGGGCAAGCAAAATGTTCTGCCAAAATATCTTTATATGTGAGTGTTGTTTAGCATTTAAACGAGATTTTTCCCTTGGCACTTGAAAATTTTCAATTTTTGACGAAATTTAAACAATATTTACCTAAATTTCGTCTAAAAATGTAAAAACTGCGTCAGTCTTGGGAGAATGTGGTCCAAAAATACTTGTTTCAGGGGAAGGTTAGTCCCCTACCAGGGAGGGGGGTACCCAAAATCTTGGTGCCGTTACGTGTATATATGTATTACTTCAAAGCACTTTGAAAGCTGTAGGCTAAGGCAGGTTTTAAACCTAGAATTAAGGTGGTAGTAACGATTTCGACGATTTCTTACATTAGAAATTAGTGAAATCTTTTTTTTGAAGCGAATAGTAAACTAGTCTAAAAGTAACCACAATTTTATGAAACTAGATCAAAATATACACAAATATTTTATTCAGTTCAAAATGTAAAAGATAAGACTAGCTACCACATTGGCTTACTGTTTAATAAGCCAATTTAGTTAGCTAGCCTCAAGACAATTAAAAAAACCAACATCACAATTTTAGTCTAGTTTACAACAATTATTGCGGTTTTGCTGTTTCAAAATTGCGACAAAAACGTGCTTCAAAGTTATATCGTCGAAATCGTTACTACCACCTTAAAAACTGTGTAGGATTTGGGTAACAAAACAGATCTCTGTGTAAACCTGCGTATTCATATTCTAATCAGTTTTTCGGGTGCAGTCGGCACTAGGGTGCACAGGTACACTCTTATCTCATTCCTCATAATTTGTACTTTCGTAGTTCCAGACGCAAAGTCAAAATATGGCATTTTTAAGTGCGAAACAATTAGTTTTTTACCTAAAAAATGGCAAAATACCGACTTTTAAAAATTTACACAACATACCCTTAATTTACACAGCAAATTCTTAATTTACGCAACATTTACACAGTGCCGATTTTGAAAAAAACCCTGAATTTCATATGATTTTATTTTATGATTTTATAAAAAAATCAGCTGATTTTGCACTTGCCAAAACTTGTCAGCAGAAGTACACAACAAGATACTGGGTATATGCTATTATAGTAGAGACGCCAAATGTGAACCACCTAAAATTTTACAGTTGAATTGCTTATACTCGGCCCAACTTTTCTCATTATTATAAAAAGTAAATAACATGAAAATTTACTGTAATGACGACGAATAGTTGACGCAACTTTCCGCTAAATTCTGTGCTGCGACACTAACATTAGGCTAAGTTCTCTGACATTTAAATCCAAATATTAGAATTTGGTGCACATTAGGAGCCAAGTCCTAAAGTGAACCGGCCGTGCCCTTGAGTGCACCAGTCCTATTTTAGGGTAAAAACTAGTAGAAACGCTTCTTTGACCAATCCTAAATGGTAGTAAAATGTATGAACTGTAAACGTATAAAAAATGTTGTGAAACCGTTTTGTGTAAGATGAGAAAATGCATATTCAAAACAAGCAATTTATAGACACCAGAAAACCCTAACTACTGCACTAATGTGAAAGTTTAAATTGAAATGTATAAAAAATAATTCTACCAAGCGTATTTCAATTGTTTGCAACATTGTCTTAAGTTTGTATTTCAAAATTTATATTTTACCATGCATTTTCTGCTCAATTTAGGGTGCCTTAAACTGCACCAAAAACGCATACTGAGTGGTGCCCGAAAGTGCACCAAATTTTGGGTCATTAAAACTGTATCAAAGTGTCAGAATTTAATCTTGTTTTCACATGCAGGGTTTCTCAAGGGTATAAGCTTTTGTCATAAAAAATTACCTTCCAAAACTATGTTGTATAGCTGAGTAATAATGATCAACTTATTGGTGCAAAATAGGGCGTCTGGTGCACTTTTGAATTCATGTGGTGCAAATTAGGGGCAAATTGTAGGATTTGATGCATCGTAGAAAATCGCTTCTCAAGCTTGCTAGCTTCCATTTTAAGGTTTATAATTTACATATTTGAAATCAGCGAAAATTTTTAAGTTTAGTAGTGTCAAAAATGCACTCACTTTATGCTGAATTTTTTGTGTTATTAAAGGTTTTTTAAAAAACGGTCAAAGGTCTTGTCCGCTTGGACAGCACACATTTTTCAGCTGAAAAAGTTTCTTGCAGCAGTGTACATTGATTCTTGCATGTACATCCATCACATTGGTGTCAGTTATAGTGGTCAGATTTTTCTATAATGTGTTGTACTATATATCAAGAGGGCGTAGGTTTGCAATCAAATATTCAGATGTTTTTTACTTTAACAATGTAACCGGAAGCAAAAATGGTAGCTGTCTCATGAAGGCGTCTATCTAAAAAATATCAAGAGTAGGACCTATATTATGCACTCTGGATAATATTGGTATGATCTAAAAAATATCAGGTGGTCTTTGGCGGCTAAAAGTTTTTTAGATAACATACCTAGTCAATCAAGCAGAGTTTCAAAGTTCAAAGTTCAGTTTATGTGAGAATCCAGTTAGTTTTCTTAAAACTCTGAAGTTTGCGTTTCAAGTTTTTTCGGCATCAATCAATGACATGCAAAAAACGTTCATTGTTTAAAAAACTTAAAGCATAGACATGATAAACGGGTGCCCTTTTGAAGTGCTAGAAATTTTTCAAAAAATTATAATGGCTGTTCCTTTGAAAAATGGTTCTTATGTACATGAGTATTTCTTAAAATTCTAATCTAGCAAGTTGACCATCAATCGAAAAAAATGGTGTTGCTCATATATTTTGATTAAATTGGCTTTTTTTATCCCCCTATACCTTGACTTTATTTTCAGCAGCAGTAATGCCTTGAACGGCGCAGACGTTTTTTTGCCACATCAATAATTGTGACAATAATTGACGAATCTTGATTGCTTTTGTGACAGCCAGCCAGCCAATAATATTTCACCAAAGAATGTGATTGGATGACCGGGAAAACGAACGTGGCCTTTCATATCAGTCCCTCGTCAGCGTCGGTTAACACCAATGGCTGCACTGCCCATGAATCGCTGGAAATATCACTGCTGGAAAACGAAACGCCAGATGTGACCACTGTCACGCAGCAGATTCGATCGCATAAGTCAGTTCACAAAATCCTCTAAATCTTGTACCGGATTAAAGGAGTTAATTTCAGTGCGACTAAACGGTTAAAGATCATGTTTACAATGCCATTACTGAACCTCCGGACTAAATTGACTCAAGCTTTAGCACTGGTTTTTAGTCAACTCTAGTCAGACTGAGCTAAATTAGGCATGCTAATGTTTAGGGTGTATGTAGGTACCTATCTTAATTATTCTAGTCCGATATTTAGGAAAGAGGTTTAAAAGCAGCCGACTTATTTTCACTCGCTTAGCTCGTTTAGTCGAGTATGTCATTATTGAACTAAAATATAAGTCCAGTCCGTTTAGCCAGTAAAACAGGGCCCTCAGCAAATCGTTCAGCAAATTACAACAAATTAGCATTAACGTTTCAGTTAGTTTTTTGACTTACTAATCGCTTGGTCACCTTGTTTTTTCGTGCCAGAGTTAATGTGGAAACAGGGATATTGTGCTAATAATAGCTGATACTATATTGAGTAGCTTAATAAACAACAGTTTATCGACTTCGCAAAGTGTAAGTATTAATAATATGTAGATTGCCAGCTAAAGTAGATGTTTTGCTATCATTACAGATCGCGTAGGTATTATAGCTATATTGAATGGAAACTCCTTTTGCTTTTATATCCGCATCTTTGGAGTTTTTTGACAACTCCCTAAGATATAACTATAAACTATGTATATTAAAAAATAAAATGTATGTAGATAAAAATTATTTCATCATTATTTCATCTAAATCTACTAATTTGTAAGGTTTTACACGTAAGGTTTTAAGGTTTTATTTTTCTAAGTTTAACGATCACTGATTAGTTGTGATGACTACGTATACCAAATGCTTATGCTACAACATTTTTCATGTCCAAATTCCCTGTTTGTGATCGAAACAGCATTTTATCAGGAAGTTATCTTACAGGAAGTAGTTTTTATCTGTATTTGAAAAATGTCCACTTGAAAAGGATCAATTAGGTTCCATTGTTAGCTGCTATTTTCTATTCAATTTTTTTTTAAGTTAAAAGGTCTGCATTTTTGAACTGGTCCGCTCTTCACAAAAAACAGCAAAAATTATAAGTTTAAAAATTGTAATAAAATACATGATGAAAACACAAAAAATAACACTCCAGGAGTAGCCTACTTTTTTGCTCTTTTAGCACATAAAGAGTTAAAAACTCCCAAAAAAGTGGTTGAAACATTTTCTCTGTACTTTTCGCATCAGTTTTAAAAGTAGTCTTTCTTTAATAGACACTTACGAGGGCTCACAAAATTGGTTTAAATTAGGCTCTCATGCGAGCCGGCTTTAAATGGACTTCTCTTCAAATCAGTATAGAGATTATGTGCCTGAAAAATGCTGTCTCGTCATCTAAGTGTGGTAAATGGTATGTGAGACTGATACATTTTGTTTTGTGTGATAGAATTTAACAAAATTAATTTTTTATAGGTTCCTCAATTAAATAATGTTTTCCGTTTAAAAAAGTGAAAACTTTGATAAACAGACATAAGTAATACGCACCATGTAGGTCTAAACGTCAATGGTCCCATTTTGATTGTACTTGTACCTATTGTATATTCTATGTGCAAGCTGAACTTTGTACAAAATTTTTAGTACTTTTTTACAGACATGCACGATAGGACGATACGATAGGACCCAGGAATCTTAACATTTTCTAATGAGATTTATTAATTTTTTTTAGATATTTACCTGTTTATTACATTTTGGTTCCGAGTGAGCACTCAGGCATTATATCTTGATTAAAAACTGTTATTGTATTTATAAACTTAGTAATATTCAGAGTAGAGTTTCTAGCCTTTTACTGTTCCTTAAATGTTTGACAACCATCAAAAACAACAAAACCTTGAATCAAAAAAATGAAAATTTTTAAATGGTGTAAACTAATTGCGTATGTTTTTGCTCATTTTCGTCCCTCCTCTTTTTTTGCTTTTCTTAGTGCTTGTTTATTTATTGTAGGGTTCACGTAATTTGGTTCGTGGTGGTGGTTCTGCTAGCCGGAGCCCTGGTTGCTGTGATTGTGCTTTGGCAAACCTCTCATTCCCTGCTTAGTCACCTGACCGGCACATTTACAGACCACACCGGAGAATCGCACCACGTCTGTCTGTCGCCACAGTGTACCGTAGCTGGTCAGATTGTTAATTTATTTCCTTAAACTTCACTGGTGATGGCGGTTTTTAATTTTAGGGAATGGCTACTCGTTTCAAAAGCTGTGTAGGCTACTGTGGGTGGATAGGCACATAATTTTTTATCTTACCATTCGCGTCTTGTCCTTCAGGGGTGGATTTCCCAAAGGTGGTTTGCTAAACTATGGTCTTCCGTACGCTTAAACTTTAAATGCAATTTGCACATAATTTCATTACAAAATTCGGTCCTAATGCTTTATATTTTGCATTCTGCTTGCAGCGGCCACATTGCTCAACAGTTTGAAGCCACAGTACAGTCCTTGTGAAAACTTTCACAAATTTGTCTGTGGCTCTTTTCCGATTCGTCATGAAATAGCCGAGGGTGACTACAGTGTTGGAACACTTGGCAAACTCGGCGATCAGCTTACTCGATACTTGAGAGGTATACCTTGACTAGGTATATTAATCACAGCTCCGAACGCTAAAACAAAGATGAATACACTACCGACAATGTTTCGAGTTTGTTTATTGTCTTCGGAGTTTGTAGCAAGTAATTTTGGTCGGTACTGTATTTTTGGTAGACTAGCAGTTTGTAAGATGCCCTTCACATTAACCTGATAAACTGCGTAAATTCGAAAGTTGTCAGACATGCAGTCAAATGTCAGCTAATTGGCCGGAACGATGCTCCAGCCGAAATAGCTGTTTTGCGCATTGATTTCAATGGGGGGGGGGTTACCCCCCTCAACTCATGACATGTCTTCATTCCAGAAGGAATCCCCCCTTCAAATCAGGAAAGTGTCTTGATTTCAGTGGGGGTACCACACTTCGTTTCAGCACACCACCAGTTCACCACATAGTTAATGCTGGTGGTCTGCTGAAACGAGAGGGGGTCCTCTCTCTCAAACCAAGACACTTACCTACCTGATTTGGGGAGGGTCTTCCCCTGGAATCAAGACATGTCTTGATTTGACGGGGCTAACCCCCCTTCTTAAATCAAGGCGGAATACGGTTATTTTGGCCGGAACATCATTCCGGCTGATTAGCTAGGATAGGAAAGAGTGTCATACTCTTCCCTAATTGGTACGACTTTAGCCAAACTATGAGTTGCTGGTGTTTGTAGAAATTTTGTTTTTTCAGTACTGCTTGAGTCTGAAATTCAAGACACTGATACGCGATCAGCTAAGCTTGCCAAGACGTTTTTTCAATCATGCCTTAATGACGGTATGTTTTTATTGATTAAACGATTCTATTTAGTAATCACAAAAAAGCAAAAGAAAACAAAAACGAGATGTTAAGTTATTAATCATAACAATATACATAAATGAAAAATTTATGTCAAAATTTACAAATAATGTTAAATTAAGCTTATTACAGTTTAAATTGCACTTATTCAATCTATAATTTCTTCGTTTTTCTACCAGAAAGCTTGAAACAGTGAGCAATCTACCGTTTGTGAAGTTTTAAAATTATGTAATGATTACTTTTTAGGTGCCCGTGAGACACAAGGATTGCAGCCATTCTATGAAACAATAGAATCCGTTGGTTTCTGGCCTGTTTTAAACGGAAGCTACGAAGTGACAGACTTCGTCTGGGAAGAACAGGCTGTTAAATTGTTGCGGCGGGGCGTTCCAGGCGGGTTCATTGGGCTTTCGGTTGGAGTGGACTTCAGGAACACATCTCAGCGTATATTGCAGGTGAACTAAAAAAAATCTTACCAGAATTTGCTGAACCATGAGACAAAACAGGTGTGATTTTTGTGACTAAAATCATTGTACTTTTGATCCTTGCGATTGTTCTCTCCGTTATGACATCGAGTGTTTTGTCTCAAAGTCCATCCCTCCTTGGTCAGATTTTTTATTTTGACGTTCAGTTAGTAATGACAATAAAACAGCATTAATGACATTAATAAATAAATAAGTATTTACTTTAGATTGCTTGTAGTTCTTGTCGTAGAATTGTTTTTACTGGAGCGTAATTTCACATATTGTTTCCTTATTCTTGACACATTGCAGTGGAAAGATAAGTAGGTCACAAACTCACAAGCTTACAAGTCAGCAGTCGAAAAACAAAGACATGACAAGTATACAGCAAGACGAATAGCATTGCAGGAACTTGCAATTAGAGGAAAATAAAAAACTTACATAAGGCATAAAAATACATAAGTAACACAAAGGCATACCATCCTAAACTATGAACATAAATGTCAGCTAAATGCGGTGCATTTCAAACAATCTTCCGCGTGAATATGCTGTGTTTTGTTAACCTAATCTACCACTTAGTAAGAAACCGGTAAAATCATAATGATTATTTTGTGTTTTAGGTCGATGAAATTGGCCTATTTCTTCCACATGACGACTACAAGGCAGGACTTAACTCCACAAATGTCAGATTGTATTTGGATTATCTGATTAACACGGCCATTGTTTTAGGTAAGTGATATTAGCTCGCTTATGCTGCATATTTGGAACTGATAAAACAACACAAAATCACCACAACAATACAACCACTACAATACTTTTTTATTTAAAGTATAACGTTGTTTTTATCAAATTAGTGTCACATAAACATTCCATGTTAAATATTACAATTTTCACCTGTCATTTTTTATGAAAAAGTTTATACATTGATAACATTAAATTGGTTGGTAACTGTAGTTATTGATTGCAAGCTTTTTCAATTAACTTGAAGTTCTTGTTCTTGTTTTGATGTCGTTAGCTATTAGTTAGTTACAGACACTTATATTTTACTTATAATTTTCACACTGCAAGTTAACAGCTAATGCTTGTACTGACTCTTTTTAGGTGCTGACCCG
>JASANF010020956.1:0-22965 GCA_030248245.1 Trissonchulus sp. WLG1_4
AGTATAGTATCGTACGATATTGTTATTGGAGTAAACCAGTAAACAAGATTTGCTCGGCGTGGCGACATGGCACAGTGGTTGTGAACGATACTAAAGCGGGACTTGATGGAACTGATTCAGCTTGTTAGCCGTTTGTCGAACATACAGAAATTGATGTCTTGGAGACGGCACAACTATAAAGCGTTCGTTAAAGATTTGGCCGATCTCGATGACAAAAAGACAAAAAACTCAAAAACAATTAAAGTATGCGGACTATCAAAACTTCCAGAGCGATGTGCTGCAAAATCCGATGAGTCGCTCCACTTAAATCCTTGTAGGCGACAATTGGAAAGAAATTAACATTTTCCCCGACAAGTAACCCTCTTACGGTCTTTTATGGAACTAGAATTTTGGTGCCGACACTCTGTGCTATTTGAACGCCTACCGACGAATTTGTGATAGAAGCTAGGGAAGATTGTCCGGGGGAAGCGATTGATCAACTAATCAAACAAAAAATTATTGAAATGATAAGTTGTTTTAAACTGAGCCCCGATTTTTTGTGACTGCGATTTTAAACTGAACTAGTAAAACGTTTTAATGGCGCGAATGAACTATGAAGACAGTGTGGCCAAATCCGGGGAAGCGATAGGTATTTTCCCAGGCCATTTTTTTACCAGTTAAAAAAAGTCGTCATGGCGTACGGATTTTTGCTGGTATGGAAAACTGTCAAGCGGAATGAGAACGCAAAGGACACCTAAAACGTGTCCTGCAAAATAGAACCAAATTAGAAAAAGTATAATTTTAGTTGGCTGTCTGTTCCAGGCCAATTTCCAATGGGAATTTTCATCCTGTGCAACTATCGGACAATATTTATAGTAAAATGCTTTTGCGGATACAAAGGGGGACGAATTAAACATAATACGACTGGATTTTGTAAAGTGTCATAACCTAACGAATATGCTCCGTTTAAATATCAACCGCAGTTGCTCGTTAGGCAAACCAAAACAACTCACGCATTTACTAGTGGGATTATCCGTTTACCAACAAAAACCCTCACAAGTCATGTACTATTGAATTTGCAGTTAAGGAAAACAACCCTTGCCGTTCTAAATTGGCCTGTACAGCTTGCGACTGCTAAATATAAGTTTTGATCTCAACTTTACCATTGTCTGCTAACATTTTTTATGATCAGTATATTGGACGAAGCAATCAGGTCAAAATTAAGCACCCAACATAAATATCTGACCTGATGAAACTAATTTCAGAAAGCCGGCTGTTGTTTTCAACCGGAACAGTTGAAATTGGCAGATGTACTGAAACCAAACACGCAATTAATTGACGGTCCGCAGTTATCGAAAACCCTACCGTGTTCCTTATGCCCTTTTTAACAGATATTATGTTCTTGGTTCGGTTACGTATTGCTGGTCTCATGTCTCAGTCTTACGGGGAATTTCATTGGTGAACAAAGGAACAAATTTATCTGTAATACAGAAAAAAAGCTTTAATTTGATGACTATTTATATTAAGTCTGCTGAAATATCTTGCCCGAGTACATCGACTCAATTTTTTTAAAAAGCTGGCAAATGTTCCAAATCGTCACATTTTCGTTTTAGTTTTTTTTTCAAAAAATTAGTGTCTTTGCTGTTGACTTTTTTAAACAAATATAGTCTGCAGTTTACGGACTCTTTACGGACAATTCGAAACTAGGCTTAATGTATGTATGTTGCGGGTACAGGACTAAGGGTTCAAGAAAATAGTACCTATGAGTACAGCCATAAAGAAACTCAATTCAACAGTAATTAATACAAAATCGTGAGGCACAGATTTTTGCAGGTGAAAAAACATGTAGAACAACTGAGACATAGAACTGAGTCCTCTGAATATACCTAATTAATGTTATTGAAAGAGCGCAGACTTTCTGCAGCCTTTTCTTGAAGCAGTAAACGTTGTGAAAAACTACTGCACAAGTTAGTATTAATTTAAAAGTACACAAGGCTTAACACTCTTGCAGGATACGTTGCAAAAAGCTAAAAAGCTAAAACTAAAATTTAGTATTATCATCAAAAATTATCAATGTGTTACTGGTAAGTGGTAACGAACGAACAAACATTAACTTCTATTAAAATAAATAGAAATAAACGGTGCTTAACAAAGTATTCACGCTCACTCCTCCAACTTTGAAAACACTGTGCTAATTTTGGAAAGTGGCAGGTTAGTGAAGGAAAACCTTACTGCTGTTGAAATTTGATAAAATATAGATGACACTGTTGACTCTAATTAACGTCACTTTCTACAGAAGAATAGAATCACGAAAATTTTGGAACCTAGGATGCTTAAAAAATTTAGAATGTATTTAAATGTTTGAAAAAACGTCTCAAGACAGAACGACCTACATAAGCCACAGGTCGCCGCAGCCCGCAACGACTCAGTGAGTTTATGACCATGAGAAAAACTATGAACGGCAGATTTCCAAATTTTTCATATCTTAAGTATTAATTTGTTTTTTTGAAACTCTATAGTTTGGTGATGTTTTGTTTAGCCTAAGGTTTGCTACCCGATCATGATAAAATCGCATGACATACATGCTGCTAGGCACACTAAAAAACTAAGCTGAACCAGAAGAATGGGAAAACTTGGTAAAAAAGTAAGCAATTATTTAACTTTGAGTTGTTTCAAGCATGACAAAAGAACGAGAACCCATGAAAGTTTTACCTTGAAATTCTTTTCGACTCAACACCCTTCACACACGCAAATTGGACATTCTGAGCAACTAACTGAATTTAGTATCCCAAATGTAGCGAAGTAAACACACCAACATTTTTGACGAAATGTTTTTTTTGCGCACTCTGCCGGCCCAGACCCAGAGTCCAGACTTCTGGGATAAATCATCTCATCTAGACGACCAAACAGAATCACCGATCGAATTTCACCATTGATCACGTGCGCTTGTAGTCGAAAAGTTTTTGCAAAGTACAAACAAATTGTTGACCATCTTTAACGTGTTTTACCGATGTTTTCGCAAAACAAATTATGCTATACCTACTTGCGGTAAACCTGATGCTAATGTTTACCAAACATTTAGACTATTTCAATTTCAACTAAATTTGTGCTGAAAACCAGTGCCAAAGCTAGAAACAAAAGCCACCAGAAAGTAGAAACAGTACCATCTGTTGTAAATGAGAATTAGGGCCTATGAGACTCGGGGGCTGTGGTGTAGTGGTTAGCATGCTTGACTTCGAAGCAGGCGGCCCGGGTTCGATTCCCGGCGCTACCATTTCATTCTTTCTAAATTGGGGCGTCATCTTTCTTTTAACACATCACGGGTCAACTCTGAGTCTCTGACTACTGTTTTCATAAAATTATTCAATTACCTACGTCGACAAAAATCCGGTTAAGCAACCTAATTTATGTAGGGATCACTCAGTAATCGTTTCTATGTACCTCATTTAGATGCATGATAAACAAGTCAACAAATCAGAGCATCTGAAATCTGGCACGTTACTGACTAAGTTTGATAGATAGACACTCAAGCAGTCAGGAGCTTTCGTTGATGTTAGCCTGTGACGTAATTAATTATCTAATTTTCGTGCATTAGCGACTAAAAGCTAATGAACGTACGTGTAATTTATCAGGTAACTAACACTCATCACATGAAAGCAGAGCACTAGCAAATGTAAATTGGAAAGACAACGGGAATGTAAAATGCTTAAAACGAGTTGAGAGCAGCTTGAGGAAATTGAGTTGGGGAAAGTGTGACATTGCTCTCATTTTCGATATAAGCCGAAAGACATTAAGAGTAGTTTTTTTGTCACAACCCAGACAAAGTAAATTTCGTTGGTTTTTCGATTCATACTTTTAGGACAAACGGACGTTGAGTTGAGACACACAGACATACAGCTCTTTGGGCATACATACGGAAGAAGGGGTTATTCACATTTTTAGCCGTTAATGCACAAAACGGCTAGCCGACGAAGCGGTTTGACGTTGACAAATTGTGTCAAATATGATTTTTTTAGCTTTAGCCTAGGGCACTCTAATAGACTTCCGCATGCAATACACAAAAATTTTGCTTCGTGAGTTTTCGCGAAGGATGAAGCTCGTCGTACGCCGACGAAGGGGAAACTTTTTTGCACAGTGCTGTACGTATGTCCATTTGCCCGTATGTCCATGGTTTCGACAGAATTGAACCGAGTTGAATTTTGCCGGACATACGGATTACGGTCAAACTGAAACCGTACCGTAACCGTTCAGTTCGGTTGAGCGGACATACGACTGAAGTGTAAATGGATAATGCGGCTGAGCGGAAGAAAGTATGAATCTAACAGCCGTTCTGCTCTGCCGTTCACCTTATCCGGACGTCCGGTCTTACGTTTGTCGGTCTTTTGCAATATGGGCATGGCCGTACAGAAGTCCAGAAGTCAGAAGAAATCGACTCTAAGCTAGACACAGTGGTAAAGTCCACGTGTATATACCTTTGTGAATCATTGCATGGGGATCCCCACGAACAGCCTAGGATGTCCGCCCCGCACTGGCTCGATTCCTACTTTCATCCGATGTCCGTTCAACCTACAGAATGATGTCACTACCACTAGCAGCCTAGTGCAGTGGGTCAGCCAGCGCCTGTGACGTTGTCATTATTTCGTCATTTTGTCGGCAGAACGGACATACGGCTGTAAGTAGAAATCGACCCTTATTAACCGAGCACGGCTATTGAAAGCATTTTGTTTTGGCTGAGGTAGGCATAGCTATGTAGTCTGGGATACAACTGGATGGGTGGTACGCTTGCGGGTCAACAATCTAAGCCGTCATCTACTGATGATAAAGGTAGACAATCATGTTTCGCTCATGATTTACGCTAAAATCAATCAATTCTGACGAACCTTGATCCTTCTAAGTCATTTCAACTAACCATTTTCATAAACAGAGCAAACTTTTGCTGTTCAACAGGTCTTAACTTTTTGTAAGTGCACACTTATATTATACCTATATATATTATATTTTATATATATATATATATATATATATATATATATATATATATATATATATATATATATATATATATATATATATATATATATATATATATATATATATACTATATATATACGTTACAAATTTGTCATACAAAATCATTATGACTGTCCAGATTTTGCACTTTATTGTAAAGCTCGGTTCATACTTTTTATTAGTCTTTGTCTTTTTGTTAGAGCAGAGCAGAATATATTGTCTTCCGTGGTAGATTTCTCAGCAAGAGCAGTAACAGGGAAGAGCATGACAATGTTCCCAACGAATCAACAGGAAGCATTCAATTAGCTGGGCGAGGGAAGTGTGTCATGCACTTCTCGGTTACATACTTTCTTTCGGCTAGTAAAATCTAAACAGCTAAAAATACACCAAACTAATAAAACTACGATAAAAATTTCAAAACATTTTATTTTAAAACACAAAATGTACACACAAATTGCATATACTGTAAACAACTCTATAGCCACTGATCAACCATAATAACCTGTGGCCTTTAAAGCATTAGTCAAACAAAAAACACGTCAAAACTAAATTCAAACATAAGGGCTCAATATTTCAGAGAAACACTGTTCATTAATGTGAAGGGAATATTAATCCGAGATGAAAACTCTGGGATAAATGGCTTCTGAGTTGAGTTCTGCTCTAATTTTGAGGGTCGAACTCTAAACCGATCTGGAGGGGGGAATGAAGGTCCACTCTTGGGTCAAGGGGGGATGGTATCGAACCCCTAGATGTGTGTAACGTCTCGCTAGGCTAAAAAATAATGTCAACCATTTTACTGAAATTACAAAACCATCAAGAAGCTGGTTACCCTGAGGAACATGTATTATTTACACGAATTACTGAAAAAACACCAACATAAGACAAAATATAATATATACAGAACAAAAAATAAAATTCACTGTAACAAAATCTCAGAGCAGTTACGATCAAGAGCATACAACAGGGAAGAGTATCAACCCTATGTAGTTAGAAACCCTTGTTTTGGAGCTATCGCCTGTAGCTTGGTATAAAAAGGTTCCAAAGAAGGAAGAGGTGAATCTGTGCACCACATGTGTTCGACCACCTTATGGGCAGATACATACAAAATCAAATTCCCATGCTGATTGTCACTAAACAGGGGAAGCACGTAATTCAAAAGCTAATTCGACGCATTGATACTTCTAGGCCAGGAAAGCATAAAGCTTCATTACACTTATCGATAAGGCATACTCTTGATACAAAAGAGTTAACGAAATCATGACAAATAAACGATAGGTTAGACACGGCCAGGTTATTACCAGAAAATGTGAATTTAGTCATATTGTAAAATGGACAACACAAAAAATTTATCATTCGTTTTGGTTCACTTGTCCCGTAAAAGAGCACAAAGCTGGGTAAGTTTACATATGAATACGGTATTGAGACCAGTATCATTTCAAGATTTGCTGTATAATACTAACAGCTGAATAAATTTACATCTAAACCGTTATATCAATTAATGGAATAAAGTTTTTTATCTTATTGGTAATCTACAACTAACTCAATGAGCTGTAGCTTAAGAACAATTCTCAAGAAGCATTCATTTACCGGACTAAATCAAATAACTTTAGTCCCGTAAAACTGTTTTAAAGGCCAGCCAACTTATGTTAACTTCATTAGTCCTATTATATCCATCCCTCAATTTCAGACCAACTTAAGTCCAGGCCGTTTAATCCGGTAAAGGAATTTTGGGTCCTAAGTCCCAAACAAAGTATATATGCCAGGCTTCAACTATTCGGATAGTTATTATAATTACAGGGGCCCGGACCTCCAAGAGTATCATTAGACACAGCCCCAGTTAAAGTCATATCGGGCGGAATCCGATGGGGCATGGGCCAAAGCTGAGATCCAGATGTCAAACTCTGGGGGTGGTAGCCTGGCCCAGATATCTGGGCTTGAGCAGAAACCTGATTGATTGGCTGAAACAGAAAAAAACGGGAGATGATTCAAACAAACGTAAACTAAATCGAACGAACTGAATAAGCTTGATTACAAAGCATATTTGGGTAGAATGAAAAGGCTATTTTGCCACTATATATTACTAATACTATTTACCCTCATAAGAAACTATATGGAAGTGTCATAAAAAGCATATTTATAAAAACTGGGTCTCATCTCAAGGCCATATATCATAATCGATTGGTTTGAGTGCAATCGATGCAATTATCTATAACAAATTGTCGAAAAGTTTAGAACCTTAAATGAAACACAACCTAATCTAATATAAAAAACTAAACTAACCAAAGTGATATTGGCGTTATACACAGGAAGGCTTGAATTATTAGCACAACTGACATAACTGGGTCCAGGTTGAGCAGAACACGAAGGCTGCTAAAACAATAAAAATATTATAATATCATAGCAATAAAAGGGTCGATTCATACTTAATACAGCCGTTGTCCGTCCAGCCACTACTAGTGTAATATAGGATCGGAATGTAGTGTGATACTTTCGTCATTTCGTTGGTTTAAGGCTGTAAGCATGAATACACCCTAAAACACTATATTTGGTCACATACACGTACACGGGGTCTCAGTCTGGGGGGGGCTTGTCCCAGATTTTTTGCAATTTTAGGTGGGGTTTGTCCCGACGTTTCGAGAAAATGAACTCATAAAAACTCAAAACATTTCAATTTTGGCCCAAAAATGGAAAATGTTTTGCAAAATTTGTACATTTTTTGCTATTTTTTCGCTTTTTGCTCACTTTTCATGCATTAAACAGCAAAATTTGGGGTTATGGGCACCTTTTTTCAGCACCAAGGAGGAGGACTTGTCTCAGGGGTCAAATCAGAGAGGGTCTTGTCCCAAATTCTCAAATCTGGAAGAGGAGCTTGCCCCCCCAAGACGCCCCCATGTACATCTATGCTTGGTCAAATATTGTGACCTTTTTTACATGAATAATGTTGGAGTCTAGACTAGTGCGTATGCAAGGAGTCGAAACCATTTGGTCAATCTGGTTACAGTAGCTGATCAAAATATAGTCCTTGTAGCTGTTTCTGTGCCCTAAAGGACGAACATACCTTTTCGTGCTCGATCAAATAAAATTCCTATAAACCTGACAATACCCAAAATAAGGTAGATAGGTCTCAAGCAAATTATACATCTATAAGCTAACCATATTCAGCTCAGTGGTAGACTTGGAATTTGTAGCAAAATTAGTGGCTGGCTTTGGAATCGTGGCAGTAAAGCGTCCCGGGGCTCCCATTTGTTGGTCAATGGGGGCGGATGGCGTATTTTTAGGACTGCCAACTCGACCGCGCTTTCGCCCACGATGCTCGGCTAAAATTGATGAATTTAAAATTGAATTTAAAATTAAATTTTGCTCGAATTTCAGACTTGGAAGTTAGAACATGACCTCGTGACTTGCTTATATAACTGCACTCGTGCGCTATTTGTATAATTATAGTATATTGAATCTTCAGAGAAAGTTTATAAAAACTGATCTGTGACAAATTCTCTAAATAATGCACTATTCAGACTGTTTCTGCTTATTTGATTCAATCATTAAAACTTAGTTTTAATTTTTTATATTTGATACTGAAAATGAAAATAGTTTGCCTAAAAATTAATACAGATTATAGATATTGAAAATATCGCTGAAAAATCAATATTGGTAGTGAAATTGAAAATATTTTAGTAAAAAATGATAAGCGTAATGAAATTGAAAACAATACGATAAAAAAATTGTAGCAATACTGAAAATTGTGAATAGCTGTACAAAAAAATTACAATCACGGTATTAGGATTTAAAATAATTTTATTATATACTGCAACAACCCTTGTTTCGGACAAACGTTTGCTTGACTTCAAGTGGCCACAAAAAACTGCCATCCAAGCAGAGACTACAAGGTGAACCAAAATATAGACTATCGTAGACTTTGACTGGTAAGTTTACCTTTGGTCCTATTAGGCACGCTACTGGGTCGTGGCTCAGAGAAATCGGAGCTAGCAGAGGTGGTCCGGAATTGAGTGGGGGCCGGATCCGGGTGAGCCAGAAAACGCTCGACGGAATCGGAAAAGTTTTGGGCCACAGACTAAAAAATTGTTATGTTAAAAAGCACAGTAGGCTGTTGCCCAAAAGCCAAAATCAAGGTTCCTTAAATTTTGAACCTGTTAGGCTTGATTCATACTTACGGCCGGCAAATACTGAAATGATCAGGTCAAAAACTGATCAAAAACTATTAGTGGCGTGACTGTTTCGTAATTTTTCTGGCTGAACTATATAGTGCAAGGGTTGATTTGCAAGTAGAAATCGACCCTTGCACTATATTGTTGTTGTTTGGGCTTTTGTTAATGTTTTTCTACAATCTTATGCTTTCAATAGTGGCGGAGAACCAAAAAAGTTTGGGGGCAACCAAAGTAAGACACCCCTTATTGCACACTCGATCTAGAATTCAGATAAAACATACTCTCTTTTTGCGTTTCCGTCGCTGCTCAGTTCTTTGCGGGCAAGCAGGCCGACTTCCCCTTTCCCTTTCAGGTGAGCAGGCGGGTTCGGACTGCGAATACGGTCTAGATTCTGCCGTCTGATTATCTCCGTAATCAAGATCATCCAGTTTATCAAAGGCCCTGATCAGTTGTTGCTTGTGAATTCCGGTCAACTTTAGGCGACGAATTAACTCAACCTGCTCCACGGTATATAAGTCACCGGCTAGAGAGCGCAATAAGTTCAGTCGTTCTTCTTCGCGGGTTAGAATACGGCGGGCTAAAACAAAAAAATATCCTTGAGGTATAAATCCTATACTGGCATATTTTTAGGCCAAATTTTATGGGGGGGGGGGCGATGTGGGGGGCAGCCCCCACATGGATGGGGGGGCGCACCAAATTCACGATGAAACACTATTTTTAGGCGAAAAAAATGGGTCTTATGCTTTAAATGTTACGCTTTTATACGGTATAATAGCTACACTGTTACCAAGTTTAACGAAAAAGGACCAGAAAACCCTAACAAGGCGACATCGCTACTGCTGAAAAGTCGCAAAAACTTCCTTTCGGAAAAAACATTCAGGCAATGGGGGGCACCCCATCTGAATGAGGGGCTCAAAAAAGGGGGGGGGGCGCGACCAAAATGGGCGGGGCTCCGGACCAAATGGGGGGGCGCCCCCCCAGCCCCCCACTAAAAATATGCCAGCACATACAGAAGATACTAGATTAACTTTCGCTTGAGTTCGGAGTTGGCAGGCATTCGTTATGCGAATGGAAAACTATTTAAGAATCGAGAATCGATGCAGTAAGAAATAATTTCTTTAGTAAGGTCAAAAATAAATTGATTTCTTCAACCTGGCAACACAATTAGGCATATAAAAAGCCTTAACACAGTCAAATAGTGGAGATAATAACTTGTTTTTTCCAGTCAGATTTGCACAAAAGCATCCACTACCTGTATGTTTTTTTGTGAAAAAAATGGTCGCAGGACCCTAGAAAAAAATATAGATTGACTACTGAGTACTGACCTAGCGCAATTAGTTCTTCCTGTCTGGCACGAAATTCCATATCAGGCTCATCTGAAATCGCATAAACAACGAAAAATGGTATACACGTTAGGCATTAGGCAATTAAGTTTTTAGTTCCAGATTTTCATAGTCATACGTATTATCCGTTTAATAGAAACTATCCCTTTTCCCAAAACTCCAAATGAAAATAATCTGACTCGGTTCAGCAAAAATTCTCAATTCTCGCCTACAGACTATAATCAAATGATCTTAACAAACTGTTGGCCTGCCGACAAAATTATAAAAATCCCAAAACCCAAATCACCATAACCCGGCCCACTACCCACCATTCATCACACTGTCAGCCATCAACTGTTGATCCAGATCTTGCTCCAAATCCCAGCCCAGATGTTGGCTAGCCGGCATGACGTCCTCTGACTCTGGTTCCTGTTTGATTTCAATGGCAGGGGTCCCGCCGTCCGGCCAGCCCGCCTCTGTATCCAGCATACCGCTCATATCGAGACCATCTCCTGAAATAGCCAAACTAAAGTCTGACTAAAAAAATTGCTGGACCTGAAAACAAAGCCAAGCGTGGGATTTCATTACGAAAAGAACAAATTTCAGCCATAAAGAGGACATCAAGTAATCGCGAAAATCCAGATTTATTCAATGTCATCACTGGGTTCAGCAATTTTTGGTCAGACTTATAAGATGTACTCTGCCTTCAGGATAACTTCTTCAATGGATGCTGGTTGCCAGTCGTTAGGCCTGAGTATAAGCACTGAGCACCGCATGGCGCTTACTAAAATGAACTCAGTGTTACAATTAATATAAATTCACTCAATGTCGTTTTGGAAAAATTGAACTAAAATTGGGCGTCTCCGGGGTCCCCAGAGACCAAAATATGGGTGGGGGCGAGGGGCCTCCCTCCTCCCCCTAAAAATATGCCAGCCAACAGGTTCTGTCTTCTTCTTTTCTTCAGGCATACAGCGGTGTTCCCATTTTATACGTCGACCTTGGAAAAGGCCGATCTCAACTGGTCCTGTGGAACCACAGATTGCTGCACATACCAGAATAATGCAAATGCTGCGACATGGTGCTGTCATCGTTCATTGGCGACTCCAAATCCTCTCCCTCGTCCAATCCCGCTTTCAGCTCCTCCGAACCAGCCACCGACCGCTGCTGTTGCTAAAACAAAAATCAGTTGAAAGTAACAAAATGTATGTATGCTTTACGACGGACAGTGACAATGATTTTTCGACAATAATTATAGATTGAAATAGCCAGATAATTCAAGACAATAACTATAGGACTCACACCAAAATACTGGATTAAACTGATTAAAATAAATTTAGAACATTATATTCATGAAAAAGCAGCGAACGAACTTATAAAATGCAGTTAATCTTAAACAGATTCTTATAATTTATATATATATATATATATATATATATATATATATATATATATATATATATATATATATATATATATTGATAAAAAGACACATACTATGTAGGAGCCTTTTTTGTAAGATTATAGGCTAACTAGGGAGGGCGCCATTATGCAATTTTATATTAGGAAAAGAAAATAGAAGGGTATACATCTAAGATGGGCGAAATTATATCAGACCGCGCCTAACCTTGTGACCCACTGTTACTCGGAACTTAAGACCAAGGGTCTTTTCATAATTATTATAAAAATGCCCTTCACAGAAGGGCAGCAATGTTAGTAGAATAGGAAAGCGGAAAAATGCTAATATGCTTGTTAAACACCCAGGACAAGTTTTGCCGCCGAATAGGAAAACGCAGCTTGCTAAATGAAGCGGACAAGAGTTGTGTCAGAATAGGAAAACGCAGCTTTTTAAATGAAACGGACAAGACTTGCGTCAGAATAGCAATCGCCCTGCGACACGTCAGTGCTTTCTGCACCCTATTCGCGCGAATAACTAGGAAAAGCATTCTTGCCGCTTATATACTATCACATATTCACATGTCAGGACTTGTAGTGTAAAGTAGATATACAGTTACTTAATTTAAATTTCTTCACATATTACATACATATCTATTTTTGTAAACATCTTTCCCGAAAGTTACGAATGACATATTTTAAATAAACATTTCACAGCAAGTACATACTAATATTCAACACGAAGCTTAGTCTACTTAAATGTTTATGATGATTAAACACATGTACGTATAACGTATGTGTAAAAATAAAAACGAATGACCGCTATGATCGATTAATGATTCTTGTGAATGTACGACTCATTACAAGAATGTTCATTCCGGTCATGGCTTGCCTTTGTAAATAACATCAAGAACCAGCTATGTATACTATACTTTTTCGGCAACAGAGCAGCTTATGATAATGGCTGATTATGTAGTTCGCGCGAATAGGGTGCAGAAAGCACTGACGTGTCGCAGGGCGATTGCTATTCTGACGCAAGTCTTGTCCGTTTCATTTAAAAAGCTGCGTTTTCCTATTCTGACACAACTCTTGTCCGCTTCATTTAGCAAGCTGCGTTTTCCTATTCGGCGGCAAAACTTGTCCTGGGTGTTTAACAAGCATATTAGCATTTTTCCGCTTTCCTATTCTACTAACATTGCTGCCCTTCTGTGAAGGGCATTTTTATAATAATCCTATCCATTTTTCCGCTTGAGAGATTCAGCTTCAAATCATGAAAATGTTTTCACCGGTATCACAGGGGGCGGGGGTTGCACAAGTTCTGGTTATTACGTAAATCTGGTAACAAAACAAATAGCACGCTGCAATGCACAGTAAATATATGGGTTTATATTCGAGTACAAGACGACAGGAGTGGGTTTATATTCGAATAAAAGACGACAGGAGTCCATCTGTAACTGTTTTGGCCACACTGCTTCTTTTTTAGAAGAAAACAATTCTTTTTCCTCACAACAACGTTATATTCACGTTCAGCACCTCAAATTAACCTTTTTCACAGTTTTTCAACAAAACTAAGAAAATTCAAAAATTTGGTCAGTTTGACATTCTGGCACTTTGCCAGGATTGCCAAGGTGGAACAGTTCTTACGACGCGTACCAAACAGTATCAGCTGACACGCCTGGCTTATATATTAAGTTGCAATAGAAAAACAGAACAAGCCGTTATCCCTTAAAGCGTTATACATTGAGAAAATCATGAAAAATCATGTTTTCAACGGTATCACAGGGGGGGGGGGGGGGTGCACCAGTTCTGGCTACTACGTAAATCTGACAACAAAACTAACAGCACGCTGCAATGCACAGTATATGGGTTTATATTCGAATACAAGACGACAGGCCTTCATCTGTAACCGTTTTGGCTGTACTGCCTACATATTTCCTATGTATAGTACACACAACCGTACTTGACCACTGAGCACTATTTTGGAAGGAAATACTAATTAATTTGTCAAAATAACGTTATATTCGCGTTCAGCACCTCAAATTACCCCTTTTCGCAGTTTTTTGACAAAACTGAAAAAATTCAAAAATTTGGTCAAATTGACCATTTTGGCACTTTGCCAGGGTTGCCAAAGTGGAACAGAGCATACAACGCAGACCAAAACGTATCAAATGATACCCCTGCACATATATATTACGTTGCAATAGAAATACAGAACGAGCAGTTACCCATTAAAGCGTTATACATTGAGAAAATCATGAAAAATCATGTTTTCAACGGTATCACAGGGGGGTGCACCAGTTCTGGCTACTACGTAAGTCTGACAACAAAACTAATAGCACGCTGCAATGCACAGTATATGGGTTTATATTCGAATACAAGACGACAGGCCTCCATCTATAACCGTGTTGGCTGCACTGCCCGTAGGTAGCCTACCCCCATAATACACGTACAGTACCTTCCGAGCCCCCTCCACAGTGCTACAGTGGCACGATCGACTCCAAAATAGCAGATGCAGTACAACCCTACTACACTACCATGCATGCAAAAGATCAGACTTGGGCTGTTTGCGTGACGTCTCAAAAGCTGGCACATATTTTTACCGGACTTTGCCATTTTTCGAGGCCCAAAAAAGGGGTTTCCCCCCTCCCAGCAGAGCCAAAACGGCAAAAGTCTAGAACACCATTTTGCTAATGCCTCTATTCCCAACCAGATTGAATATAAATAGCACAAAAAAGTGCCCCGCCAATGTGTATTTCTTGAGATTTGCGACCGGGAAAAAAAAAAGACGGAAAAATCCGAGTTTGCGGGAGACGATTTTTCATATCTCGGGTAATACCCAACCGATTTGCCTGAAATTTGGCCAGCATGTAGCCGTCCCCCAGGCAAGTACACATACCAAATTAAAACAGATTTGCTTGCATAAATTTTCAGTTATTAAAAAAATTCATTTTAAAATCTCGCAATATGGTGTGTGGGTCCTATTCTAGGGTTTGGCGCTATCGCGCCAACCCTGAAACAATTTTATTTTTAACTATATAATTCTATCAGTAAACAAAATGAAAAAACTTAACTTCATGAACTTTTGCAAGTACATGCAAATTACAAGGTTTAATAGTGATGCAAAGTCCTATAAACTTTCGTCAATCATATGTTTTATTAAAAGGCTACTCTAAACAAAACACTGTATATAAACCTTTAACGGTAACACATATATAAGTTAGAGTATACGTAATCCGCTAACTGAGGCATAACTATATACGTACGTACACACAGCACAGATGTATTATGCATCAATATTATCTATTTGCTCAATATTTATATAAGTAAAAGGTGAATAGGTAAACAGCACACACGAGAAGCATAAAAAATTACATCCATACAATATACACCAAATACATGCATACGTTTTAGCATCAATTGTCACAATATAATTTTATGTAGAGTAGCTGGTAGAGTATATATATACCTTTCCTACAACGTAAGTACGACAGTAGCACTATCTATTCGCAGCGGAACGGCACAATACTTGAAATTAAAAAAATAAATAGTACGCTCTGCCTTCTCTACCTAATGGGGAGGGAATCGGTTGCTCATACGTCAAGGTCACCACTTGTCCGATATTAATTTTGCACTCATATATATGTGATGTCTTTGAGAGTATTTCTATGTCACCAGCTCACGACGGTTAGCGTAGACACAAAACAAAGCTTGTAAAATTAAAAGTTGTCATAAAGATACAACTGACTGTAGAATTCGTAAAGCGACACATGCAGTAACAAACCATAAACACAAACAATAAAAAAACGAAATACAGAGTTTTATGACAACAACATATTTGTCAACCAATTACTATTACATAGGTGCTGAATATGACTATTTCTGCTTCAATATTTATTGCATAGTTGGGATCGATAAGTATCAAACCAGCCACTAGTTGCTAAAAGCTAATTTTCAACTACCATATTGCTATGCTAATGTTATCAATATATTCCTGTTTCTTCAACCGAGACCAGCACAGTCTCGGGTTTGTATCGAGACAGCCAACCTTGAATTGACGCTGCCTTTTAAAATCTAAAGTCATTAATAGTTCAGCAGGAATAGCATCAATGTCAGCAATAATAGGAAAGTTTTCATTACCATGGACCTTATACATGGACGTTCTAACATACATGATGAATGAAGGGGGGACCCCAAATCGAAGAACCGGGGGGAGGGTATATACCGAAAATTTGTACAAAACAGAGTAGACATGGCAATTATTTGCAACATTTAGGGTATTTTTGGCTGATCATTATATTTTTTGTCCGCATCAGGGATCGACCGGAACCCTAAAACTACCGGAACCGGAACCGGAACCACGTAAAAATACCGGAACCGGAACCCCCTTCAAAAAGACCCTATATTTTGCAATATTTAAAAAAAAAATTTTGTTTACTTTTATACTCATATTTTTTACTACCCTTCTAATAGTCCCCAGATTTTAAAATATGTCTAGTTTTTACGCAAAAAGTCCCTGCAACCCCTGTTTTAACCCTTTCATGCCCAGACGATTATGGGAGATACATACCAGTGGCGTACCCAGAAAAAAATTTCGGGGGGAATGACTTCAATGGGTTAAAATGCACTTTTTAGCAATTGTAATATGTACTCATAAAACATCTTACAAACGCACGATTATTGACCCACAAAGTTGCAGGGATCTGGGGGGGGGGCAGCCCCCAGAAAAAAAGATTTGCAATTTTTTCAGTTTTTCGACCGAATTTGGTGAACAGGAGACGTATATATCAGAAAGTTTTTCCGACAAACTTTAAAACAATATGGCAGTGTCACATCAAACAGTGTATTACTCAAGTATATATATATATATATATATATATATATATATATATATATATATATATATATATATATATATATATATATATATATATATATATAAATGTGGCATACTATACTCATGTAAACATGCAAATGCAGCATAATGTATATACTTGTGTATACATGCATAGGCTTTGATGAAAGACAATAACAAGGACAGGGGTGTTGCGGCCCATTTACGAAAAAATAGGAAATAAAAAAGGAATTTCCCAGAGAAAAATAGGAAAAAAAAGGAATTTCTGAGCAAAAAATAGGAAAAAAACAGGAATTTTTTGTGGACTTCTTGTTGAGATATTGTACTGGGGTAACAGTAAACTGCTGGTTTTTCGTCAAAACACAGGATACCCATAGCGTCAGTCAGCGTAAAAAATTCTGGGAGGGGGAATGACTTTTCGAATTTTTTGAAATGTGTTAAAACGCACTTCTTTCATTTTTTTCACTTTTTATGACAGCGTTTCTCAGCTATACTCTGTCTTGTTATTGCCGCAGCCATATAAAGGGCAATGAGTTGAGTCTGTTTATAGTAAAAGCCAGTGACGTACCCAGAAAAACTGGAGATTTTACCAATTTTTAGGCCGAATTTGGTCAACTGGAGAAGGAGAAGTATATATCAGAAATTTTTTCCGACAGGAAAATAAAACAAAAGATGTGAAAATCACATCAGACAGTGTATAACACAACTAAATGCAGCAGAATGTATATGTATACTCTGTAATAGTAAGCTACAGAGTCGCAGGGGTCTGGGGGCGGCAGCCCCCAGGAAAAAAATTCGAGAATTTTTTATTTTTAGGCCAAATTTGGTCAATTGGAGACGTATCGGAAATTTTTTTCGGCTGGGCAATAAAACCCAAAGGGGGGACCATTATGTAATATTGTAACAAAGAAAAGTCTTTGCTTGTGATCAACGGCAGGAAGAAGGGGACGTTAAGGGTTAGGTTAAGGATGGAATATTAACGTCTAAACTAAAGTTTAGTGATCTAGATTTCGGGTAGGTCGCGGGATTGCACGGCCTTTTCTTTGTTACTTGAAATTGTCTAATTAATAAATAAGTGAACACAACGATTTGTGGATAACATAAATTTTAATGATAAAGCAGGTAAACATATGTCGGTGTACAAACAGGCTTACAAACAATGAACTATGTTAGCGTCTCTCACACTTCTTAACTCCTTCTATATCTCACTCTTTCTCGCAACTCACTCTCCCTCACTCGCTATTCCCCTTTTCACACAATCTCTCTCTGTCACCACGTCTCTTATCCTCTCACTACCGCTCCACAACTCTCACTATCCGCCTTCTCGCAACCTCGCTCTCACCCAAAACTAACTTGCCGTTTTTCCACAGCTAACATCGGCTTATGTTAAAACAATTAATTATGTTTATCGGCATTCTTTGAACTATGTACTACTGTAGGTTATTGAGTGGTATTTGAAAGTTGATAGGATGGGAACTTTTGAGATAAGAAATTTTAGAAATTTAAAAAGTAATTAATTTAAAATGTAATTTATTTTAAAGGAATTTAAATGGAAAGGAGGGGGGAGTTGATATTAAATTTTAATAATGATAATTATAAATTATATGGATTTTAAAAATATTTAAAATTAAAAAGGTTGGATTTGAACGAGCGTCCCCGTTACACAGGGGGGCTTAAAATAACGAGCGTCCCCGCTCGGCAAGTTAATATATGATATGCATATACATGAAATGGCATTCGAACATATAATATATGGCATATAAAGAAAAAAAAAATAAATGAATAATCGTAACAGAGCAGGGCACAGAAAAGCAGTTAAGGACTATATATAGTGGCAGTTACAGGTAATGTCAGCAAGGGCAAAACATATAATTGTTAATAAGGGGTTAACGGCATTAATCCTGGAAAATTATATTTGGGGGGCGACAGTTTTTGGGGACAATAATGTGAGGGACTCCAGTGGGCGTAACGTAAATGGGCCAATACGAATAGAATGTAAGGGGTGCGGAAACAGTGGGGTCAAGGCAGGAAATTAGGGGGGCGGTCGTATTAATCTGAGCAAATGGGGCGACATGGGGCATATTGGGGATGGAGGTTGAATCATGTTGGGCTCCCGTGGAAAATGGGGGGATGGTTTGGCTAATGGTTGAAACCGGCATAATAGGGGACTCGAATCCTGGGGGAGGGCCAATAGCCAAATTTGGCTCCACTGCGGCAGGGACTGCGGGTATGGGCTGGGTAATAGGAATGGCGGCTTCTTGGGGATTTAAGGCAATGGAATGGTCAGCGCCCGGATGAGTAGCCACAGATGAAGTAGTAAGGGCGTTCGTCGTATCCATAAAAACTGGAGCTGGATTCTCCTGTGGGTTTTTGGGCGTCGTAGGGGGGGTTTTTGGGGGGGGTTCGGCTGGTGGGGAAATGGGGGCCGTAATCGGGCTGTAGACTGCAGCAGTAGGTGTTTGGCTTCTGCGGTCCTGGCGCTCAGTTCTCTTCTGAGCTTGCTTGGGGGGGCATAGGCGGCTTGGGATGGGCGATTTCGATTTCACGGTTTTGCTGGTTTGTGGGCACGGGCCTGTTTGTATGGTTGTTCATACCAGTATGGCTGTACTGATTCAATATCAGGGACGGCGTCGGAGAATGCATCGTAAAGGGCCTTAGCTCCGTCTAAGGTTAACGTCGTATTGTTAAACAATTTTGTTTGGGATAGCGGCTTGGGAAATCGATCATGGAACAGTACCTCACGTTTGTACCGGTACACTCCTTCTTGATCGCTGCGTCTAGTTCCTTCGCGGCGTCGTTATCGGCGGCATCATGGGCGAAGGGGCCGAACCAAACGACCGTCGATGGGACTTGGCTGAGCAATTGAACGGCTTTTTTAATATAGTGTACGCGTCGTGTGGTGTCCGTTTTGATGTTGTTGGACCGAATGCTGACTATCAAGTATTTATAACTTGCGGCGTCCACTTTGTCAACTTGATAATCAATATACTGGATCAGTGACCCAGGGGAGCTAATGACATGCCCACATTCGATGCGGCCAGAAAAACGGAGATCCTGATCTCCTAGGATCATTAGCGTCTTAGGGGGTTCGGATAGGGGATTTTGGGTACACCATTCCTCAAGGTCGATAGTGGAGGCTTCCCCGCGGCGTACCTTGTCCGCGACATGGTCGATAATGCGCCCGTGTTTGTCGTAGCCTTCAAAATTCATGGTCGGCGTCGTAGGGATAGAATTGAGACCGGAAGCCCAATATGGATGTTGTCCAATGAGAACGTGGGTGACATTCTGTTCCAATAATTTGGCGCGCACCTCGAGGGAACTGTTCAGCCAGTGTAATCCACGCGGCCTTCCACACTAGGTCTCTCGTGAAAATCCACGGGGCATTTTTTTTAATGTAAACGGCATGTCTTTGACGCACGAAGGCATCGATTTGGGCGCCATCTTTTGTTGTCTCTAACAACAGTTTAGCGTCATCCGGCATGTTAATTTGGATAAAATGCACATATTCGATTAATTGCTTTACGCAACTGAATCGAAGGTCACCGACGACGATGGGGTATTTGAACTGATGAACTCCGGAGAGAACGTGACGTGCACCGTCGATAAATTCAATATGGGAAGGCGCGTCAGAATCGTCGTCGGAGGGGTCGGGGCTTGCGGGGCTATCGCGGCATGGGGGACTTTCGGGCAGGGCGGCGTCAATTATGTCACAGTCCTGGTCGTTATCGGCTTCAGCACTGGGTGGTTGGGTTGAGGGAGGCGTGTGTGGACCACGAGGCATACTCGCGTACGATGAGTAATAGAGTAATTTAAGTGATAATAAGCGTAAAAGTACAAATATAAAGCACGTAACAAGAGTAAAATAGGAGAAAATAGCGTCAATAGGAAAGAGGAAAGTTAGAAGTTATAGAAAGCAGAAAAATGGAGCGAACGCAAATATCTGCTAATTGGCAATAGTAGCTGAAAATAGAAATTAATAAATGAAGATATATACATATAGTAAGTAAATTATAAAATCAAACAGATCTATACGGATTATGCATTTATTTTGCTTTAAATTTTGTTAGTTATACTGGCGTGATTTAGATTCGTAGCTAAATAATGATCCCTCCTTATTTTTGCTTTTTGCAGTGACTTCACAATAACGAATGGTGTCATTATAGTGGCGTGTGAAGTACTTATATAGCAGCAAATGGCGACATTGGGTATGACGATTGAAGTAGAATGGCCTGATCATGTCATGGTTTATAACATTACATTATTTCGATTCTTATTAGTTACTTTATTTTGAAAATAAAAAAAGAACAAAAATTAGAATGCTAATCGGAAAGATGACATTTTATTCGTTCACTAATTAACTTGTTGAATTTTAATTGGAGAATACTATTTACTTAGGCATAATTTTAAAAGTGGTATTATGGCAAAATTTTAAGTGGAATTATCGGCTTATTAAGTCATGATCAATTATGAATGGCGTCTGGTACACATTATAACATGACCTGTAGGTTACATATCATATTAAAATAGAAACAATTTAAAGGTTATTCACAATGTAAAATTAACTGTGTTGATCCTGTTTATTGAACATAGCAAAAGCATAATTTCATTTTAATAGAAACAAGCCACTTTTAATAAAAACAACTATCTTTGACAGAATAAAGTTCTTCAAATGATTGAGTTTAGCTAAGTGAGAATTTTCTTGTTTATAAGATGGGGCATGCTACCGTATGTTATTGCAGCTGCTAGCAGTGATGAACGGCTTCGTTGAGGAATGTTTATAATGAATGTTATTTGAGTAGATAATTTTCAATAAAGAAATATGAGAACTACCAAGATATTTCGAGAATAGTTTATTATTTTTATCCAATGAAAAGTGGACTTTAATTTTCGGACTTTCCCGCTGTGAAAATGACCAATAAAAAAAAGGTCGAGAATCGAAGAGTTATAAACGTACAAAAAAAAATGTAGTTACGAAAATTAGTGCCATTTAGAGATTTATGGAAAAATAAATCTTTACTTTTAACAATAGGCGGCATAGTTTACTCAGTAGATTTAGGCGATTTGTCACTCACTAAATTGAGTCGGGGTGAACGTCTTACAGTGTTTTGATTTTCTTTAGAGATATTTTGCTTAGCTATGTCGGGATTTCGCCAGTTTGGGCACATGCAAGTCGTAGGCATGCTTTATGTGGTCGACATGTCTGACAAGAGGCGTCTTTAAAGGATTATTAATGTCTCTCAATAGTGGACATTTTTACCCTTTTTATGTCGATAATACGGATAGGGTCCTTCCCAAATGTTGACGATTTAGGAGTCGTTCCTTTAGCAGTGGTGGGCGTGTATAGGTACACGCGGTCACCAATATCAAAGGTTGGAATGTTTAACTTATAATCATAGTATTGTTTTTGGCGTTTCTGGGCGTCAGTTATGGCATGTTCGGCGGCTTCCCAAGCTAAGCGCAAGCACTTAGAGATACTGCGTGCATAGTCGTCATAGTCAATATACGGCGATTGTGGCTTTGTTAATAAGTTGTCCATAGGAGTGACAGGATCTCAGCCGAACATAAGGTAGAATGGCGAATCTTTTGTTGATTCAATGAGTAGAACAACGATATGCAAACAAAATTAATGCAAGATATTTGTCCCAATTGTATAGATGTTTCGAACAATAATGAGTAAGCATTGTTTTAATTACTCTGTTTTGTCGTTCAACTTGTCCTAGCGTCTGTGGCCTGTATGGAGCACTTGTAGTCTTTTCTACGTCCATTACTTTGCAGATTTCATCAACTGTTTCGGCAGTGAAATAGCGTGCATTGTCGGACAACAAGACTCTCACGTGCGCCATATTTCGTGATAATTTCATTGACAAAGATTTGTGCGATAGTGTCGGCTTTTATATTTTTCATTGGGAATGCTTCACACCATTTGGTGAAACTGTCAATGAAGACTAGCGATATTACGATTTTCATTGTGCGTCATAGGTAGGGGACCTGCTACGTCAACACATAGTCTAGAGAAGGGGACACCTTCAATAGGGATGGGCATCAAGGCATTACTGCGGTAGGATTTGGGTTATTTTTACTAGCACAAGACGTACAAGCTTTACAATAAGCTTTAATGTCTTTTCGCATGGACGGCCAATGGTACAAGCGTACCAAATGTTGGTAGGTTTTATCAAAAGCCCGATGGCCTCCTACAAGCGGGCTATCATGGTATTCATTTAATAAGTCGGCTTGTAGAGAATCA